>SOPF01026927.1:0-80321 GCA_012979155.1 Hypericum perforatum
AGCATCTTGGGAGCTAAGGCAAGGATCGGTGGACATAGGCGATGAGTTGAGCTAAAATCGGAAGTTTGAAGGCAAAAGTGAGTTGGGGCAGATTGCTACCCCAACGTACACTGGCCAGGCCAGCGTACGTTGGCCTTGCTCGGGAAGAAATGCTCGGGAGGCAGAAAACGACCCCAACATACGCTGGCCTAGCCAGCGTACGTTGGCCTTTGTTCGGACAAAGAGAAGATTTTGGCAGAGAGCAACCCCAACGTACGCTGGCCTAGCCAACGTACGCTGGGGGTCGACAGACAACTTAAAGAATTGCTTCACCAAACTTTCCACTTGCTTTTGTCTACACTTTTGAGGTGGCAAGCATGAAGGAGAAGGACAAGACCAAGGAGGAGGCAGCAGAGAAAGCACTTGGGGGGGGAGAAAAAGAAGAAGAAGAGCTTGTTTTTAGATTAGAACTCTCCAAGCCAAAAACATTAGTTGTTAGATTTTATTATATGTTCTTGAATTGTTCTTGAGGATACTGTAACAACTTTGGATTCGATACAATCAAGGTACTTTTATTTTCTTCTTTGGTTACAAGTTTATCTTTATGTTTGAAGTTATCATTTAAGCTAGATCATTTGAATGTTACTTCTTAATCAAGGATGACAACTTGGTTTAGTTTTTAGCATTCATCCGTTTATTGTAGTAGTCTTGAGACTGTTAATCGATTCTAAGCCTGACAACTTAGATTCATAGCAATATCAAGGTTGTAGTATAGTAGTATCATCAAAAGATTGAGATTGACAACCTTGAGATTTTGTGATATTATTGATAGCCGTAGTATTAGATCACCAACTCAAACAATTGATTCGCTTAGCTTAAGATTTAAGAACACATCATCTGGTACTTGACGAACAAATCTATTTTCTATTCCCTGTAGAGACGATCTAACTTATCACAATATTACTTATGCGATCGTGTAATTCTTGCACGTATTTTGATCCAACTTTGGACGCACCAGAAGTCCTCTAAAGTAAATGTGCACAGCTCGATCCACGATGGAGTTAGAGTTTATAGCACTACATGAAGCTAGGGAAGAAGCTGAATAACTCAGAAACTTTCTTGAGGATATTCCATATTGCAAAAAAGTTAGTGCCTCCCGTATTAATACATTGCATGTAATAGGGAGAACACAAAGTACAATGTACAATGATAAGTATCGACATATTGGTCAGAGCATAACACTGTTAGACAATTGATCTCTAGTAAAGTCCTGAGAAAATTAAGCTGATCCTTTTACGAAAGGAATCATTCGAGATCAAATGTACAATACAGTAAGGGGAATGGGATTAAAGTCCACACAATAAAGGATGTCCATAGTGGTAACTCAACCATGATGAGTGGAGATCCCACAAACTTGGTTCAACGAGATAACTAAGTTATGGAGGGTTCAGCTAATCACCTGGAACCTATCTCATTCTCAGAAACTACCCAGGTGCTGACCTGCAGAGGTGTGGCCAGGTTAAGCATTACGCTTTTAATGATTCCTATACCTTGTTGAAGGTGGAGTATGGTAGGATACTTCAGATAGAAGATCACCTATATAAGTGTAAGTGAAGCCGCTTTAAATAGGAAAAAACTTATGAATCCAAGATATGGTCCATGGCCGAAAAGGACACAACGTGAGAACCTAAATATACTACAGTTGTTATTGTGTAAATGTTATTATCTTGGTTTACGCAAAAAGTTGATGGTTCAAGACATTGCATTTACCGAGCAGCAAGTAAATCCGATAATATCTTACTAAAGAAGGTTCAAAGCTGCAAGCTACCTGTCTTGATGCAATAACAACACGTCGGAACTTTTGATTAGAGTCTGCATGCATTGGTCTTCATTCATGTGGGGGATTGTTGGAATAAATAAAGCCCAAAAGGGGCTAAGGCCCAAAAGCCCAAAAGTGAAAGAAAGGAAAGTGAAAGAAAAGGGAAGTAGTGGAATGTGTGTACCACATTGATTAGAGCAAGGAATTTCTCCAAGTTTATAAGGAGATTTTCTTCCTTGACTCTTAACTTGTTGACCACTCCCTAGGTTGACTTTTAGTTGACTTTCCGTTGACTTTTGGTTGACTTTCCGTTGACTGCAAGGACGGTGCTTTAGCATCGCCCGAGCATGAGCATGGGTGCGGGTGCAGGCCTGGGACTGGGACCGGACACAGGCTCAAGGCCAGGAGCGGGTGCTTGGGTACATTGAGGTGCACTTAGCACTTCGCATGCTCGCCACATCGCGAGGAGCTTTGAGGAGCCTTAAAAGTTTTGGAAAATTCCGGAGTAATCCGGAACCCAGAAGCGATGGGACATGAGGCCGAACGGATAAGTTCGTTATTCTGACAATACGCGAGAGGAGGGTAAGGGTCCCAGTCAGCCAACGACGAAGGGACACAAGGACTGGATAAGGCAGTCAGGCACATCCGAAGAGGTACAAATGACCTGAGGCCTATTCAGAAGCCATCCGAAAAGACATGACAGAGAGAGACAGCCTGCTGGCCACAGGATGTGTCTATCCAGCCTCTGCTCATGGCCCTTTGGGATGACAGCCTCCAGCCCCTATAAATAGAGGGGTCCTCCTCATTCATCATCATCCCAGTGACAAGCATTCGGTAGCAAGTCATCTTCCTCTCTTCCCCCATTCTACATACTAGTAATAAGTTTCTGAAAGTTCTAGGTATATAAGGGTTCGCCCGAAAGGTTCAAGAGTCATGTGCAACGATCTTGGAATCGCCCAAACAGTCGTTGTATCTTGGGGATGATTGCCATAGCCTGTACGCACTGAAATATACGAGGTAATCTCGTCTTATGGAGAAAGTGTCTAACACTTGCCTCGACTGTGTCTGATCCTAATCAAGTACTCGTATCCCGGTAAACAACAGTAAAATCACTCTTGTATGATCCTCTTTCAATGTCATTTTACGATTGTAAAATCTTAAAAACATTTCTAATTTTATTTAGGTAAATTACTCCTTAGTCCCTAGTCTTAATTGAATTCTTCTATTGGGTCCCTCCTTTCTTATAAAAGATTTAGTCATCCCTGTATTTTGAAAAAATATTGGTCTCGGATCCCTAGTTGACTTTAAAATTGGCTTTTTTCAGTTTTTGACATGAAAATGAAATTTTTACCTTTTCACAAAAAGACAAAAATAAAATATATCATCTTCAACCTCTGAACAACCTTCAATCCAAATGTCACATCTCAACCTGCTACTCTCCTCCCACCTTCTTCCCTCTCCTATCGCTTCTCTCCTTCCCTCAGCCGCTAATCAGGCTACATTAAGTTCGGGTGATGACTGACGAGGGGATACTCCAGATGGGGAGCAATGAGGGGATACTTCAGATCCAGGGCAGTGGTGGTGGTCCTCTCGTCAAAGACTCTAATGACGATGAACCATTTTGTATGCGAGATATGAAGCAATGGACTAAAACCTCTAGATCCACTACCACGGCCACAAATCCTCTAGAAGCTCACACAGTAGGTAGTCGGTTAGTCCCCTATGAGAAGATGAGCCTACTTCTGCTTAGAACTCATGCACATCCACCACAGCCTGGCCAGCTCCCTTGGTGACCTCACTGGGATCAAGAATCACTTCTGTCGGAAGCATGATAAGAAGAGGTTCAAGTACGAGCGCTGCTCTAAGAAGTATAGGATTTACTCTAACTGAAAGGTCCACCTCAAGACTTGTGGGATCTGCGAGTATTGCTATGACTGTGGCACCATCTTCCCTAGATCCCTTTTCAGGTTTATGCTCCTTGCAAAGCCAGTCATGGTAGACAGGATCGCCATATTGTAACAAATGTACCTGATCTTTCACTCAGAGGGGCTGGAGTTTGCATCTGCAATGAGGGAGGAGAGGAGAGCTTGAAGGAGATGAAATTTGTCTTTTTTAAAAGGGTAAAAGAGTCATTTATATGACAAAAAAATGAAAAAATGGATATTGAAGTCAACCAGGGATCTGAGACTAATATTTTTTCAAATTAGAGGGACAGCTAAATTGTTTATAAGAAAGAAGGGATCCGATAGGAGAATTTGATTAAAACTAGTAACTAAAGGGTAATTTACCCTTTTATTTTTACTCTCTTTAGCACTCTTTTATTCTTGTTTTCTCTCCTTTCTCACTTTGTCCTTTCTTACTCTCTTCTACAAGGAGCTATAGGCCTCTTGGACTTCGTTTTATACTGCCATATCACCTACCACTAAGATATCTCAATTAGTGAAAAACAATTAATGGAAAAATTAGGCTAAAACCCCGAACTTTAGGTATTTAATTGTTTTAGTCCCTACTATTGAAAAATTACTCTTTTAATCTTCTTTATGTAAATTAACATAGACAAATAGTCCCTCATTGTGACCCCGAATTATTTATCCTTCTCTCTGAAATTCCATCCAAAGAAAAAAAAATTCAACTTCTTCTGAAATCCCCCTTCCCGTGAACCCTAATGTATCTATTCTTAATTCTAATTTTACCTAATTTCTCTACTCTAATTCTCAAGTTCCTAAATATCAGTACCCCAAGCTGAAGGCATCTAAATTTGGCACCCCCAAATCAATCCCCGAACCCTAATTCTCCTTCCCTAATTCATGCTGAAGAGTGGGTTATGAAGTGACACACATGTCAGGATTAGAATTGGGTTGAAGGTTATGGGTTCAAATTAAGGGTCGTAGTTAGATTTCTGGGCAAAGTGTTTAGCTTGTGTTTGGTTCTCGTTCAACAAGGTAAGTTCGTAGTTGAAGATTGGTAAAGGCGTTTGATGTCATCTTCACACAGCACAGCTCCAGTTTTGGCGATGGGCTAAGGTATAGCAATATCAATTATATTGATGGTGTTCGTACTGTAATTAGAATCATATAGAGTGAAAAAAACCAAGGGTGTTTGTTTTATTATTGTGCAGATAACAATTATTCGTGATGGCTTGGTTGGTACACCGAATATGAGGTCAATTTACATTTTTGAACACCCAAGACAGAGGGGAAGAAAGATGGCTCAAAGGTGTATACCCAAGATATGGTTAAAGAACTTAAAGGTATACAAGAGCTGTTGAAAGAGCAAAATAGATTGAACTCCCTTGGAAATTTGGCATTGTTTAATAAGCTTGTGGTAGTTCTAATTGTTTGTAAATATGTTTATTTTCAAGTATTGTTTGGAAAGTAATAGTATGCAAGTTTGCTATTATTTGTAAAGAATTTACTAATGAACTCAAATTTGACCAAGAAGTCATTTGTAATGAATTTCAATTTTTGTAATGTAATGCAAGAACTGCATAATTGTAGTAGCAAGTATTTGAATGGAAAATTACAGAATTTGAGCAAGAAGTTGAGCATGAGCATGATCTCAAATATGAGCAGCTTAATTACAGGAAATTGTAGCCAAAAAAGGAAAAATGTGAGCATGAGTTTGAGCAAGTACATGTGCATGAAATTGCTATAATCTAAAGCAAGTCTTGCAATTATAAAAATTTGATCATGTGTATAAAGTGCAGAACTCTTTATAACATCCAAACTTTTGCAGAAAGTGCAGAAACAGACAATGCAAAATTAGAACCAATTCAGAAGTTAAACATCCACTTTATAAACATGAAAAAGTGCAAAATATTAATGGAAAGTGCAGAAATGCAAAGTGCATAATCTCAAATTTGACATAACAGAATATGAACATTAACATTGCAGAAACACAACTCGTTTGAATAAATCTTACACAAAAATTTGACAAGATTTTAGACATGGCTACATCGATTTCAAGTTTGAACAAGAACATTAACTATTACATCTGAAATCATAAACATACTTCAGACTAAGGCCTTTCTAACTTAATTCTTCATCCCCTTATCCTTCCTCTACCCCTTCGAGAAACAAACTTTGTGGCAGTAGGTTCTGTAGAACATCTTCCTTCAAAAGCACTATCTTCTTCTCCAAGTTGAAGCTGTGATGGAACCTCTCCTTCTTGCAACACTTATGATGGACACTCTCTGTTGCAACACTTACGATAGACCCTCTCCTTCTTGCACCACTTGAGAAGCACAATCTGCTCCTTCGTGCAACACTTACAGCCAATATGAAATCAGACATTGAATCATTGAAAATATCTAAAAACACAAACATGCACTAATCTCAGTCTTATTTGCTCCCTTCTTATTCTGTAATCTCTTATCATGTAATTTTTCAGCTCCTCTGGTAGGTCGCTATTTCAAACAATCAAATAAACTAATCAAAACCACAACTTTGAATATGAATATATAGAATAGAAGATAAAGTTACAGTAGGTTACCATGGATCGCTTCTCTTTTGCCTTTGTATGTGCTCCCATACAGGACCTTTTGTTGTGATCCATCACACCGCAAGTTGCACACTTGACAGAATTGGATCTCGAAATAGGTCTCTTCTCTCCCTCTTGCCTTTTTCTATTTTGTTTTTTTGGTCTACTAGCTCTCCTTGTTAGGAATGGAGGATGATACATTTCATGTTGACCCTCGATTGGTTCAAGCTCCATGTATGGAAAGGGATATATAAGATATTCGTATATTTTTTGCCACATTCCAACCTTGTAGTAATCATCTACCCCATTCTCCATTTCTCACCTAAATTGATGCACGGTAAACCACTTAATTGCTAAAGATTGCAACTACATTTCTTGACCAAAAGATTAACTACTTCACGCACACCTTCATGTACAACCTCATATTGATAATTTCTTGTTGGAATGATCTTACAATTCCTACATTTCTCACTCAATTTTCTTAACTAATCCATGATTGTAGGAGCACATCTTGTTTCACAGTTATAGGCCATCATATATCTACTATGCCACTTACGCATCATCTTGACTCTTAGTCCATCCAACAATTCAATAATGGGTAATCCTCTCAACTTTCCAATTCAATTATTAAATAATTCAACTAAATTATTAGTCATATCCATGCACTTTACATACTCATCAAATGCATGGATAGACTATTTTGATGTAGGTATTTTCTCAAGTCACTAGGCAAAGGTTAGCATCTCGTTTCTAATCTTTTTGGCATAGAATTTTTGCAATTTTAGTTCTACCATTCTCTTATTACTTAGGTCTAGTGGTTGTGTAAACTATTCCCCAAAAGTAATGCTCAAGTATAATACCTCAAATAGTTTGAAAGAAGTTGACCCCTATGTGCTTCACACATCTCCTATGTCTTCAATTTCGGAAAAATGCTTCGATTTGGTCTCCAAGTCCCTGTACATTGAAGTTCAAGTGTAAGCCCTCTACCATATTATATTAATAAGTGTCGCTAGCTAAGTTGTTTTATGATTAAGTTATAGAAGTACTACTTTTAAGCATATCGGCTTTAGCGTTGGTTGGTCCACTAGACAAGTACTTTCATGAGAATGGATGTCGCTACAATTTTAGAGTTATGTTTTCGCATCCTAGAGTATTCTAAGACTTGTAGACAAGCCTTCACTTTGGTCACTTAGCTTAGTTTTAAGTTTTTGCTAAACTAGCCTCGGGTAAGTTAGGCAGATTTGACCTGCTTAGGAAGAATGGCCATAACTTTCTCATTTTGGATCCAATTTGGACAAGTAAACATGTTTTGGAAAGCTAAGATATAAAACTACAATTTTTTAGACAAACATTTGTTCATATTATTAGTGGAAGAAGGTCAAAATTGAGCTTGAATTTTCTGATTTGTTACTAGACGAGAGATAGGCAGCCAATTAGATTGTGTTAAGTGTTTTACTTTATTTTCAAGTTAAGGGATGAGATAGGCACTAAGAGAACTTATTCAAGAGGTATATAGGACCATATTTTTACTGGACAAGGAGAAATAGGATAGACATTCATAGAACCAAAATAAGAAAGAGAAAGAAGTAAGGAGGAGAAAGAAGAAGCAGACAGGTCGAAAAAGAAACATGCGGTAAAGGGTCGTAGACTCAGATTTGGACTTTTTGGTTGTCTGGAAAGTTATAGAGGATAGAAAACTCTATTTCTTGGTATATTTACTTTATTAATTTGATGAAGCATTGAACTCAGGATGTTCTTTTTATGTTGGCTATGTTAACTTCTCCTCGGATTTGAGTAGGTTGAAGAAGAAATGAATTTGTGAATTGATTATGTTGAGAGATGAGTTAATTTTTGGATATGATATGATAAAGGACAAATAGAGGAGTCCTGTCTTGGTAGTTTTGTATGCTGGCGATGATGGTAAAGTAAGAATATGTGATTATGTGAGTATGTTGATGGAGTTGTGTGGAAGTATTGATTGAATTGTTGAAAGGAGGTTATTTGGTTAGTTTTGAATGAGATTTTGGTTTGTGTAGGGACTGCCATGACCTCTTTTATGTATGATTATGGGTCTATGGGTATTGTATGGTTACATAGTATTTATATGTTCTTAGAAAAACAAGTGGACAACCAACGAGTCGAATCGTCTATAGAAGTTTAGGTATACAAAATTGGAGGAGGTTAATGTGAGTGGATAATGGGTTCATGAAAATCATTATTTTCATTTGCTATCTATATTCCTTTTTATTTTAAAACTGGAAAGTGAATAAGCTATGCCTTGTATCTTAGAGCTATTCCATTCATTACCCCATCATTGATCCTATTTCATCGAAAGACCTTCATTTACGATCTTATTCCTTGATATGGTTCATAATTATTCCTATTATTATTCCATATGGTTATAAACCTTGTACGATATTCACGTTTACCCTTATGTTTATAAGGTCTTTGGGACCGCATATGATATGCATTAAGCCTTTGGGCCGTATACCATGTGTCCTGCTCTTTGGGAGCGTCTATGCGCATATGACTTATGTTTATGTGGTATTTATGCTTGTGTAGCATTTATGCCTTATGTTGCATTTATGCGTGTGTAGCATTTATGCCTTATGTTGTGACCTAATACTTGGCTTATGGCTCATGGCTCGTACTTCATTATTTGTGTTCCATTTTACATATCTCAAAGCTCTTATGTTCCATATTATGTATTTTATGACCAAATATAATTCTTACGTATTATGATTACATACGACACCAAATGTAACCCATTGACATTCATTAACCTTATGACACGTATTATCTACTCACTGAGCTTGTCTCACCATTCCTTCTTATTCATTTTCTAGATCAGTAGTTAGAGATCTTATAGAGCTTTATAGAGTCATGGATGCTTGCACGCTTGAGGTCAGGCCAACGAGATGTATTTTAGTTATTTTGGACTTGTAGTATGTTTGATGTAGTGGATGACTTAGATGGTTGTATACTTGTGAGGTTTGCGAGCATGATGAATTTTGTTGTATAGTTATAATATATTCACGTTTACGTTTCTGAGGCTTGCAGGGATTTGATTAATATTAGTTTTAGTCAAATCCTTGCGCTGGTCATGACCAACAGTTACAGGTCATGACAATTTTTGTGCGGTGAGCATGGAGTGAAATTGAATAAGTTAGGTAGAAAATAAGGAGATAGATGAATGTGGATCGAACGTGGATCAGATGAGTAGAAGATATTGGAATAGATGAACGTGGAACGTAAGTGGATAGGTTGAGTGGAAGATATGGGGATAGATGAACATAGTTTGTTGATAGGTTTGTTATATGAATGTTGGAGTATGCCATTTTAGGATTGGTTGGATTGACTCTAGTTATTTGCCTATAAAGGTTTAACGATGTCTAAACATACTCATAAGAATAAAGAGAATTCTGCAATGGCCCGTAAGATGCCTCAGTAAGATCCACATACTAGTTTTGATATTCCTCTTGATGTTGTTCCTCCACATATAGTTCCTAGTGCTTTACAATGTATATTATTGATAACAATGGACTACTTGAGAAAGGCTATATTAGGCCAAGTGTTTCAGGGTTTGGCAAACAGAGAATGTGATGAGAGCACAAGATCATATGTATTTCATGATACGAGTAAGTGAATTTTGAGGATAAAATTCTTTTTAGGGTAGGAGAATTGTAAGCCCTCTATCATGTTATACTAATAAGTGTCGCTAGCTAAGTTGTTTTACGATTAAGTTATAGAAGTACTACTTTTAATTATATTGGCATTAGCGTTGATTGGTCCACTAGACGAGTACTTTCATGAGAATGAATGTCCCTACAATTTTAGAGTTATGTTTTCGCATCCTAGAGTGTTCTAAGATTTGTAGACAAGCCTTCACTTTGGTCCCTTAGCTTAGTAAAAAGTTTTTGCCAAACTAGCCTCGGGTAAGTTAGGCAGATTAGACCTACTTAAGAAGAATGGTCATAACTTTCTCATTTTGGATCCAATTTGGACAAGTGAATATGTTTTGGAAAGCTAAGACATAGAATTACAATTGTTTAGACAAACGTTTGGTCCTTTTATTAGTGGAAGAATGTTAAAATTGAGCTTGAGTTTTCTAATTTGTTACTGGATGAGAGATAGGCAGCCAATAAGATTCTGTTAAGTGTTTTACTTTATTTTGAAGTTAAGGGACGAGATAGGCATTAAGAGAACTTATTCAGGAGGTATATAAGACCATATTTTTACTGAAGGACAAGGAGAAATAGGATAGACACTCATAGAACTGAAATAAGAAAGAGAAAGAAACAAGGAGGAGAAAGAAGAAGAAGCAGATAAGTCGAGAAAGAAACATGTGGTAAGGGGTCTTAGACACAGATTTGGACTTTTTAGTTGTTTAGAAAGTTGTAGAGGACACAAAACCCTATTTTTTGGTATATTTACTTTGTTGATTTGATGAAGTATTGAACTCCGGAGGTTCATTTTATTTTGGCTATGTTAACTGAGCCTCGGGTTTGAGTAAGTTGCAGGAGAAATGACTTTGTGACTTGATTATGTTGAGAGATGAGTTAATATTTTGGATATGATATGATAAAGGACAAACAAATGAGTCTTGTTTTGGTAGTTTGTGGGCTGGTGATGATGTTATAGTAAGAATATGTGATTATGTGAGTATGCTGATGGAGTTGTGTGGAAGTGTTGATTGAATTGTTGAAAGGAGGTTATTTGTTTAGTTTTGAATGAGATTTTGGTATGTGTAGGGACTGCCATGACCTCTTTTATGTATGATTATGGTTCTACGAATGTTGTATGGTTACATAGTATTTATATGTTCTTAGGAAAATAAGTGGACATCCAACAAGCCAAATTGTCTACGGAAGTTTAGGTTTACGAACTTGGAGGAGGTTAACGTGAGTGGATAATGGGTTCATGAAAATCATTATTTTTATTTGCTATCTACATTCCTTGTTATTTTAAAACTAGAAAGTGAATAAGCTATGCCTTGTATCTTAGAGCTATTTCATTCATTACCCCATCACTGATCCTATTTCATCGAAAGACCTTCATTTACGATCTTATTCCTTGATATGGTTCATAATTATTCCTATTATTATTCCATATAGTTATGAGCCTTGTACAATGTTCACATTTACCCTTATGTTTATGAGATCTTTGAGACCGCATGTGGTATGCATTAAGCCTTTGTGGTGTATGCCATGTGTCCTGCTCTTTGGGAGCATCTATGCGCATATGACTTTATCTCCTACCTAACTTATTCAGCTTCACTCCACGCTCATCGCACCAAAATTGTCATGACCCGTAACCTGTTTGTCACAACTGGTGCAAGAGTTTGACTAAAACTAATGTTAATCAAATCCCTGCAAGCCTCATAAACATAAACCTGAATATAGCCTAACTATACAACAAAATTCATCACGCTCGCAAACCTCATAAGTATACATCCATCTAAGTCATCCACAACATCAAACATACTACAAGTCCAAAATAACCAAAATACATCTCGTTGGCCTGACCTCAAGCGTGCAAGCATCCACAACTCTATAAAGCTCTCTAAGATCTCTAACTATTGATCCGGAAAATGAATAAAAAAGAATAGTGAGACAAGTTCGGTGAGTAGATAATACGTGTCATCAGGTTAATGAATGTCAATGGGTTACATTTGGTGTCGTACATAATCATAATACGTAATAATTATATTTTGTCATAAAATACATAATATGGAACATAAGAGCTTTGAGATATGTAATATGGAACACGAATAATAAAGTACGAGCTATGAGCCATGAGCCAAGTATTACGTCACAACATAAGGCATAAATGCTACACAAGCATAAATGCAACGTAAGGCATAAATGCTACACAAGCGTAAATACCACATAAACATGTGTGGATCGAACGTGGATCAGCTGAGTGGAAGATATTGGAATAGATGAACGTGGAACGAAAGTGGATAGGTTGAGTGGAAGATATGGGGATAGATGAACGTAGGTTGTTGATAGGTTTGTTATATGAATGTTGGAGTATGTTATTTTAGGATTAGTTGGATTGACTCAAGTTATTTGCCTATATAGGTTTGACGATGTCTAAACATACTCATAAGAATAAAGAGAATTCTTCAATAGCCCGTAGGATGCCTCAGCAAGATCCACATACTAGTTCTGATATTCCTCTTGATGTCATTCCTCCACATATAGTTCCTAGTGCTTAACAATGTATATTATTGATAACAATGGACTACTTGAGAAAGGCTATATTAGGCCAAGTGTTTCAGGGTTTGGCAAACAGAGAATGTGATGAGAGCACAAGATCATATTTATTTCATGATACGAGTAAGTGAATTTCGAGAACGAAATTCTTTTTAGGGGAGGAGAATTGTAAGCCCTCTATCACGTTATACTAATAAGTGTCGCTAGCTAAGTTGTTTTATGATTAAGTTATAGAAGTACTACTTTTAAGTATATTGGCTTTAGCGTTAATTGGTCCACTAGACGAGTACTTTCATAAGAATGAATGTCGCTACAATTTTAGAGTTATGTTTTCGCATCCTAGAGTGTTCTAAGATTTGTAGACAAGCTTTCACTTTAGTCACTTAGCTTAGTTTTAAATTTTTGCCAAACTAGCCTCGGGTAAGTTAGGCAGATTTGACCTACTTAAGAAGAATGGCCATAACTTTCTCATTTTGGATCCAATTTGGACAAGTAACATTTTTTGGAAAGCTAAGACATAGAACTACAATTTGTTAGACAAACATTTGTTCCTGTTATTAGTGGAAGAAGGTCAAAATTGAGCTTGATTTTTCTGATTTGTTATTGGACGAGAGATAGGCACCCAATAAGATTGTGTTAAGTGTTTTACTTTATTTTGAAGTTAAGGGACGAGATAGGCATTAAGAGAACTTATTCAGGAGGTATGTAAGACCATATTTTCACTGAAGGACAAGGAGAAATAGGATAGACATTCATAGAACCGAAATAAGAAAGAGAAAGAAATAAGTCGAGAAAGAAGAAGCAGACAAGTCGAGAAAGAAACATGTAGTAAGGGGTTTTAGACACAGATTTGGACTTTTTGGTTGTCCAGAAAGTTGTAGAAAACAGAAAACCCTATTTCTTGGTATATTTACTTTGTTGATTTGATGAAGTATTGAACTTAGGAGGTTCGTTTTATGTTGGCTATGTTAACTGAGCCTCGAATTTGAGTAAGTTGAAAGAGAAATGACTTTGTGACTTGATTATGTTGACAGATGAGTTAATTTTTGGATATGATATTGTGAGAACCATGAAACCTATGTGAAATTTATCGTACTATGGGTTATCACTTGGTAATTGGCTATTGGGTAGTAGTATGTAAATTACCTGTTGAGGGTTTAGTTAAACTTAAACTATATAAATAGGACTTCCTTCTTGTAAAACCTAACCCTAGTTCATAGTCTCTCCTTAAAGGTGGCTTGAACGAATTAAAGATTTAGAGGGAAAGCAAACTGTGTAGGAAGGAAGAAATAATATATTCGAGGTAAGTCGGTTTCCTTGGTAGGTTTTACTTTGAATTTCCAATCCTTGAACATTGTTCTGATCTCAATGAATCGTACGTCATGAAAGTCATGTTAGCTATTCACTTATTTGTGTGATCTACTAAGAGACTATGTGAAATTCATATTTTGTGATTGGTTTAAAAAGTATTATCGCCGTGGACTATTTATATATTAAACTGCCATCGGAAAACCTAATTGAGTACTGCGATGATGGTTACTATAATATATATATATATATATATATATATATATATATATATAAATTGCTATGAGAAGTCTTCTGCGATGATGATGATTTTGTTTATTATATATATATATATATATATATATGAACTGCGATCTCTTCTGTGATTATAATAATAATAATAATAATATTATTATTATTATTATTATATACAAACTGCGATGGTGAACCCATCCCTGGGCCTGCGACTGTGTACATATATGTTAATTTGATAATATGTTAATGATGTTAGTTTATGTGCGCATTATTGATGTTATTTACCTTTGCGTGCCTTATAAATGGACGTGGATGATCTGACTTTATTCTTTTGTTTGAAAATTTATCTGGTATTGTAATCTGTTCTGCTCTGAACATTTGATCTGACTGACTTAGTTTGTGTTGCGATTATTTGTACGCATCTGTGGCCGCGGAAGAGTTAAATACTATTTGTGACCCACGAGGGCATTTTGAATGATTTGTAATCCCCGGAGGGGGTATATCCTGTCTGTGACCTGCGGAATCCCATCATGTATTAAGCAATTTTCTGGTTTAATTATTTTGCTTGAAAACCTATAATTTGTTCTGCTATAAAAATTGATCTGACTGGCTTAATTACGTTGAGATTATTTGTACGCATCTGTGACCGCGGAGGAGTTAAATACTGTCTGTGACCTGCGAGGCGTTCTGAATGATTTGAAATCCGCGGAGGGGGGTTATATCCTGTCTGTGACCCGCGAAATCCCATCATGAATTAAGTGGAACTTCGGAGTGTCCGTTATTTGTTAATTATTTTGTTTGGTTATTGTTTAGTGTGCGGGTCTTTTGCATGTTCGTAATCATTCTGTCTAGTTCGTTTATATGCTTTGTTATATGGTTATTTGAGCTAGATTAGGAAGGAAATATGTACGACTTACTGAGTTGCATAACTCACCAAATGTGCTATTTGTTTCAGATCTACCGGGTGTGACTAGGGCACAGGAATAGGACAAGAGGTCATGTGAGAATGAAGCATGCTTTTATTTTACCGATAAATAATCTTAGTTCTTCAAGAACCTATTTAGTATTGAAATAAGTTTGGTGGACCTATTGGATACTTAATATTGATGTTGAAATAATGTAGCCCGTTAAGGGTAATTTGTCTTTACGATGGTTGACTTGCCTAATTTCCGAGGTGTAACAAATATGATGAAGGACAAATAGAGGAGTCTTATTTTGGTAGTTTTGTGGGTTGGTGACGATGTTAAACTAAGACTTGAGTAAGTAGAAGGAGAAATGACTTTGTGACTTGATTATGTTGAGAGATGAGTTAATTTTTGGATATGATATGATGAAGGACAAACAGAGGAGTCTTGTTTTGGTAGTTTTGTGGGCTGGTGATGATGTTAAAGTAAGAATATGTGATTATGTGAGTATGTTGATGGAGTTGTGTGGAAGTGTTGATTGAATTGTTAAAAGGAGGTTATTTGGTTAGTTTTGAATGCGATTTTGGTATGTGTAGGGATTGCCATGACCTCTTTTATGTATGATTATGGTTCTACGGATGTTGTATGGTTACATAGTATTTATATGTTCTTAGGAAAACAAGTGGACATCCAACGAGCCGAATCGTCTACAAAAGTTTAGGTTTACGAACTTGGAGGAGGTTAACGTGAGTGGATAATGGGTTCATGAAAATCATTATTTTCATTTTCTATATTCCTTGTTATTTTAAAACTGGAAAGTGAATAAGCTATGCCTTGTATCTTAGAGCTATTCTATTCATTACCCCATCATTGATCCTATTTTATCGAAAGACCTTCATTTGCGATCTTATTCCTTGATATGGTTCATAATTATTCCTATTATTATTCCATATTGTTATGAGCCGTGTACGATGTTCACGTTTACCCTTATGTTTATGAGGTCTTTGGGACCGTATGTGGTATACATTAAGTCTTTGGGGCGTATGCCATGTGTCCTACTCTTTGGGAGCATCTATGCGTATATGACTTATGTTTATGTGGTATTTATGCTTGTGTAGCATTTATGCCTTACGTTGCATTTATGCTTGTGTAGCATTTATGCCTTATATTGTGACGTAATACTTGGCTCATGGCTCATAGCTCGTACTTCATTATTTATGTTCCATATTACATATATCGAAGCTCTTATGTTCCATATTATGTATTTTACGACCAAATATAATTATTACGTATTATGATTACGTACGACACCAAATGTAACCATTGACATTCATTAACCTCACGACACGTATTATCTACTCACTCAGCTTGTCTCACCATTCCTTCTTATTCATTTTCCAGATCAGTAGTTGGAGATCTTAGAGAGCTTTATAGAGTAGTGGATGCTTGCACGCTTGAGGTCGGGCCAATGAGATGTATTTTGGTTATTTTAGACTTGTAGTATGTTTGATGTGGTGGATGACTTAGATGGTTGTATACTTGTGAGGCTTGCGAGCGTGATGAATGTTGTTGTATGGTTAGGCTATATTCAGGTTTATGTTTATGAGGCTTGCTGGGATTTGATTAATGTTAGTTTTCGTCAAATCTTTGCACCGGTCATGACCAACAGGTTACGGGTCGTGACATCAAGTATGTTAGAAGACAAAGTTACAGCCTGCAAGTACAAACTAGAGCTAGTCTTAAGTGCATACCTTTTAGCCATGAGTCATTATTATTAAAGCCTTCCTAGATGTATGCAATCCAATAGCAGAGTACAATAAATGGATGAACCACTCACAATTTGGCATGTTTTCCTTATCAACAATGGTCCATGCCACTGGCAATATCTTGCTATTAGCATCCCTTGATACGATAGCCAATAATGTACCACCACTGGCAATAAATGCCTTGCAAACTTGAATGAAGCCTTCATTTACTCCTCCCAGACAAACAAAGACTCTCCCAAACTTCAGCCTCTCTGTATTGTTTGCTCTTGGCAGTCCTTGCAAATTGAACCTGGGTTTAGAGCTCTAAGCTTCTTACAGTACACTGCAAGCTTGCCATATGACTCCACATGTGTGCCATATGTATTCAACTTGTGTATTACTTTGGCCTTATAAAGCTTCCATTCTTCAGGAGTGCAACGAAACTTCTTCAATACAGCCTTCAAAGTCCCATTGTCCAAACTTGGTTGACACCTAGTAGATTATCTATTTGTCTCAATATCCACTTTGGTGTGACCTAATACCCTGACTTAATCTTTATGGAAGTGTGTGTATCATTAAGGATTTTCACAATAAATTTGTGTTGTCCACTTAACACAGAAGTGTGCATCCTCCATGAAGAGGATGCACACAAACCAGAGCATACCATTGTATTTTCTTAGTATCATTCTTGATGAAATGTAACTTGTAACCACTTCTCTCAGCATAATCTCTCACTGCATTCCTAACTACAAATGCATTCACAAACCAGTGTCTATCCTCAATCTTGATCTCCTCGCCCTCGATAATACTAAACTATTTTCCATCATAATCATACGAAGGGTCCATTTTTAGCAATTTTTAGATCTTCGATACGCACCCGTATCCACTATGGCATCCTCCTTTGTGTCATTATTCCAAATTTTCATATCATGCGGATCTATTTCTTCAAAATTAGAACTCACATTACTTTTCTCAGAATCACCGTTGACCTTCCGAACTTCCTCTGTAGTATCCTTCAGACCTTCCTCTACAACCTCCGCATTATGGACCTCACCATCCGCCTTGTTGTGATGAACATCACCATCAACCATATTCTGACGACCAACACGATCAACATTCTACTGAACTACCTTGTCGTTAGAGACTTCCTCCGTAGCTTCTAGGCCTAACTCGCTCAGTGTAGGTAGCTCGAGAACCCATGACGGCCCTCCTTCTGAATCTGACTCTTTCTCCCACTCAGGTATATTAGGAATCCACAACGGTCCCTCCTCATGGTCGTCGCAATCCTCCGTTGTACTTCCAGGAGTAGACGGTTACGAATTGGGAATTTAAAATTTTGGAGGGCGAGATTTTTGGGAGAAGGAGAAGGCTAGTTTTAATTTCGTGGGTTTTTAAAGGGATTTCGGGGCAATTTATATATGAAATTTTTTGACTTTGGACAGAATTTCGGACGAAAGGGTAAATCGTCCAACCAGATCAGGCTTTGACCGAAAAAACGTCTGGCATCGGAATGAGGAACTATTTGTCTATGTTAATTTGCATAAAGGGGATTAAAGGAATAATTTTTTAACAGTATAGACTAAAACGGTGAATTCTCAAAGTACATGACTTTATCCTAATTTTTCCCAAATTTAATTTTGGATTCAAATTTGAATTTCAGATATCATATATTTTGTTCACGGTTAATCACCACCATTGAAATCTCGTACTAATGCATTCTGTAACTTGATCTCAAACATCAGTAGAGTCAAATTTCGAGTTTCTTTGCTAAAAGAATCGAATAGATTGAGAACAGTTTGTTAGGAAAATTGAGTAATGCATTTAAAATTTGTTATGTGTCTCATAAGGGACAACTTACTATTTCAAACTTAGTCATCGTAATTGTAAATGATGAATTAATATAGATGAATCATCATAACTAGGAAAAAAACAGATTAATAGCCACAATCTAATAATTATGGTTGTTGTTTTACCCTTTTAACCCCTTTCGGCTCCTCGGTCAACGGTGACGACCTCTATCTTCTTAACTTCCTTTCCTCGACTATGAATCTTAACTAAAGCCCATTTGCCCTAAAATCTCTTGTAATCAATAACAGTTATTGGTGGAGATTTGAATTTTTTTCACCTTTTTATCTGGTGGGAGTTGCATTTTGGGAATTTTTGCGGGCTCTTTTGAGGTAAACAAAACCTTTTCGTTCTTCTCTGTTTTTAGAATTCATGATTTTGTTTGGTGCTGTTTATTTTAGTGATTAGGACAAGTGTGGGAGGGAGGACAAGTGCTTCGAACATGTATAAATAACGCAAGCACCTGCGAAATGTCGGAGAGAATCGCACATCGGAAGTTGCAGCCGTGATGGGTTAGTATGAGAGTATAGAATATGCACCCAGGGTTCTAGGTTTGATATGCAAATTTGAACGGGTTAATTCCGTGGCATGTTGTGTTTGCACGAACCCTTTTAAATACACGAGAGAGACCGTCACTGTATCCTTAACACTACTTTAACTAGTTACTGCTTATCTGTTTGGTAGTGGTGCCATTGGGACGGACGTCTATCGGGGAGAATTCCTATATCTTTGGTTAATTAGATCCAATCTGGAATTTTAATTTGGTCTGAAATGGCTTGTCTAGTTTGGTAACCCAGTTGGAATCTTTGATGTGGTATGTTTCCTGTCGCAATTTGTTGTTGTTTCTCACCAATGCGGAGAGCAAATGTGTGATTATGAGAAGTGAGAATTGATGTTTGGTGAGTACTACATCAACAAATCCTACCTCTTTTTCAAGGAGCTGGAGATTCAAATCCCACTTCTTGCGAAAAGGAAAAAATTTTGTTTGATAGGAGAACCAAGCCAAATACTCTCCAAAGTCCCAAAATTTATGTTCAATTACTTAAATTAAATATCCACAAAAAAGTGTGATTATGAGAGTTTCAGATGATTTGAGATCTAGTTTAGCTTCTCGATAAGTATTTAGGATATCAAGCTTCTATCTCATTGGTGTAAAATGGCTTCTGCTGTATTTTTCACTAACTGGAGAACAATGTGTATTATGAGAGTTTCGAATGATTCAGAGACCAAATTTGTCTGATCTCATTCAGTTTTTTGAAAATTCTTTGGGATATCAATCTTCTATTTTGTTGGTTAGGGAGTCTCAGTATTTTCTGAATCATGCAGAACATGGAAGTTTGAAGATCTAAAGCTTGGGGTGAATGCTTATGTTTTGCTATCCTTCTCCTGATGAGAGTAACATGATTATTCTCCTTTCCCATTCTTTGGTTTAGTTTTGTCTCCTCCAAATTGTAGTGGAAGGCAGCTAGGAATTCTTTGTTGCTCATGTTCATGATATAATCTAAACTTTGTGCAAAATTTTAGCTTATATAAAAAGGACTTAGCATTGTGCTTGGACTAGTTGAATGGCCAACTAGCATGTGGTTTTTGTCATAAAGTTGAACAAATGCCATGGTATTTTTTCTTTTGAGGCTTGCATAGAAGGTAACTGCTAATCATTTTTAAATTATGAATTCAATTGTTTTGTACAGATTAAAGGCTGCAGTTAAAATGTCTTTCTTAACTCTTGTTTCAGCTGCACTCCTGGGATGCTCTTTAACTTTAGGAATTGCTGCTTTTTAATTGTCTATGAACTTTCGTTTGGAAACCTGGTTTGTCCAAGTTTTAGTTATTGAAAAAAAATCCATCTGATTTCCTGGTTGTTAAACATGTTTTTCAAGTGAATTAGGAGCTTGATTAAAACAGGCAAACATTGGGATTTGGCTGTGGCTGTTCGGAAATGAGTTTACAAGCAACAAAAGTGTACCGCAATCTTCTTAAGGCTATTAAGAAGCATATCGGGAAGGAGGAGTACAAGAAGCATTTTGGAGAGCATGTAACACAAGAGTTCAGGAAAAACTGTTCTTTAGTGGAACAGTCTTTGATAAACCAGAAGATCAGGCTTGCTCATGATTACACTGTTCTACTAAACAGTGTGCATCATCACAAGGTATCTATCTGTCCCCTTCTCCATTCTTGTATCTCCATTGGTAGATAGGTGATGTGAATCCTAGTAGCAAAGCTTTATGGCCGGTTCTCGTGCATTGTTGACTGGGCTCGTATCAACTTATGTCTGTATATAAAGTTTTTCGTTCTGTCCAGACTCTGCAGATTGTTTATTATGCCTTTCCAATCTATCCAAGTAGATGCTTGTTTTCGGATACGTAATTGCATTAACATGAAACGTTTGCGCAGGAATTGTTGTTTTCGTACAACATTGCTGTTGATAGAACAGATGAAATGAAAAGAATACTGGGGAAGTCTGCTTCGAGTGTCGGGCTTCAGCTTCCAGAGGTTTACGAGCCTTGATTATAATCTCTATGATCTTCATCAATTTGTTAAAGGGTTCAAGGCTTTGATGGAAATATGTAACCTTTGAGTCCTATGAGATGTTATTTAGCCTCTAACACAAGATATTTTGCCTTGGCATCAATATTTAGCCCGTTGATTGGGATCAAAGAGTATCTCATGTTGGCCCCAGGGGGATTAAGTTTTGAAGAATAACTGTGATATGTTATTTTCATGATACCTCAAATAAAATAATTGTTTCTTTGTTTGCAGAAATTTTATTTACCATATACTACAGTATATACTATATATACATACTGCCGTATATATAAGGCAAATACTTGGTTTGATATAATATATTAGTAAGTTTAGTTCTTAGAAATCAATATATGAATTTCTTTAGTAAATTAATTTATGAATTTCACCTCGACTCAAGTTAAATTGCCACATGAAATAACGAAAATAGGAAAAAGTCAGTTTGGTCTTAAAACAGAGAGTTCGGAAAATGTTTTGAGCTTCGGGTATATTAGCATGGTAAATGGTTTGAAAGTGAAATCGATAATCTCACGTGACAATTTAACTTGAGCTGAGATAAAAATTGTTCAACAAACTAATCAATTCGATTTTTCAAAATTCTGACGTTAATTTACTAAAGATTATAATTACTAGTAACTTTTTGTTGCGGGCCCCATTTGTATATATTTCCCGACGGAAGGCTCGTAGTAAGTAATCATGTCACGACCCAATATATGAAAGTGACAAATGCCGGGAATTAACCTCCCTAGGCACCGGACTTTTATTTTAAATGAAGGTTCAAATCCAAAACATGTCTCACACAGTAAATGTCTTTACATTGAAAATGCTGAAAGTTCATAAATGCGAATGATGGATGATATGCACCGAAAGGCTCACTCTAACCCCGATCCTCGCTCGAACGATCTGAACACATACGATAGACATAGACGTGAGTCGATTAAACTCAGTAAGTGGAATCAATTTAACATCCATTCATTGAAATCAATCACGTAACAGATTTCTAGCCAACTAACAAATCCATTAGCCAACTAACACTTAACCGACTAACATAATAACTCCGGAGCAGCATCCTAGCCAACTATACTTAACCAACTAAGCTTTCATAACGGAACAATCTCCTATCCAACTACCTAGCCAACTAATCACATGTTTCATAACACTTCATATCAAAGTTCTTATCCAAAGCCGTATCACCTACATATCCAATTTTAATCATATTCACAAACCAGATCTGAAAACACGAACTCAGCAAATCACATGTCAAATCCGAAAATATGAACCCAGTAATCACATATCAAATCCGAAACCACAGATGAATCCAACACAACTCGAAATCATATTTCAATCCAGAGATGATAACCATCAAGCACACAGTTTCAGATTCGATTTCAGAAGCGAATCCATCTCCAAAACAGAAATGAAGTCAACACAATATTCACGGATTCGAATTCAATTTTAGAATTAATTCCGAATCCGAGAACAGTCAAAACTCGATTTGTATGTGTCCAGGCCTGAATCGGAATCCGATCCAGACAGACTCAAAACAAAAATCCCACTTACCTGTTCTTGTCTGTAGAACTAATTCGCCCCCTTCTCTGTCAATTAATCTTTCTCTCGACCCTAGTAACAAATAATAGTTTCGTTTTTATTTTAAAACGAATAACTGATCATCAACTGGAATTTGAGAAGGGGAAACAGTACGAACAACTTACCCTCTTTGTGCTGAGATGGTTGAGCAATTTCGTTCTCTCCTCCTAAGGGTACGTGATTGTCTCGACCTTCACAATTAGGGCAGAATGGCAATTAGGTTAAACTGACTTGAGGAGGTCTATTTATATAGAAATTCCTAAATAAGCAAATTTCCTTTTGGTCTTTATACTTTTACCTATATGTTGAATAGGTCCTTACATTTAAACCTTTAATTTCACAATTCTTACATTCTCTCCCCCTTAAAATAAAGTTTGTCCTCAAACTTACTTTGTTATTCGAAGAGGTATGGGTACTTTCCTTCCATTTCAGCACGCAACTCCCAAGTGGCTTCTCTTTCCGTATGATTGCTCCATTGTACCTTGACATATTCAATTGTCCTCCTCCGAAGTTGTTGGCTTTTGACATCAACAATTCGTAGAGGTATCTCCTCGTAGCTTACATCTGGCCGAACCTCTGTTGGGATATCTTGAATAACTTGCCCTTTCTTTGGGACATATTTTTGTAGCATTGACACATGGAATACATCATGTACCCCAGCCAACATTAGAGGTAAGGCCAACTGATAGGCCAACTTCCCTATTCGTTGTGTTATATCAAATGGTCCAATGTATCGCGGGCTCAATTTTCCTTTTAATCCAAACCTTCGAATTCCTTTGGTAGGTGATACCTTCAGGAACACATGATCCCCAACTTCAAATTCTATTTCTCGTCGATGTTGATCAGCAAACTTCTTCTGTCGATCTTGAGCTGCTTGAATTTGTTTCCGTATCATGGGTACTTTTTCTGTGAGTTCCTTAAACATATCCGGTCCCAGAGTTTCCTTTTCTCCTATCTCATTCCAACTGATTGGCGATCGACATTTCCTGCCATATAGAGCCTCATAGGGGGCCATATCTATACTTGCCTGGAAACTATTGTTATAGACAAACTCCAGTAATGGTAGGTGTCCTTCCCAATTTCTGCCAAAATCAAGTACACAAGCTCTGAGTAGGTCCTCTAAAATTTGTATTGTACGCTCCGACTATCCATCTGTCTGTGGGTGAAATGCTGTACTGAATTATAGTCTAGTTCCCATAGCTTTTTGTATACTCATCCAGAATCTAGACAAGAATCGGGTGTCCCTATCTGATGTAATACTCACTGGTATGCCATATAGTCAGACTATTTCCCGTATATATAGCTCTGCCATTTGCTCAATGGTCATACCTGCCTTGTATGCTATAAAATGGGCAGACTTGGTAAGGCGATCCACTATTACCCATATTGCATCTTTACCCCACCGATTTTTTTGGAAGTCCCATCACAAAGTCCATGGTAATCTTCTCCCACTTCCATTCTGGAATGTCTAACGGTTGTAGGGGGCCCACAGGCCGTTGGTTTTCTGCCTTAACCATTTGACGTACCATACAACCAGCCACATAATCTGCTATTTCCTTCTTCATACCAGGCCACCAGAAATTCTGCTTGAGATCTTGGTACATTTTGGTTCTCCCAGGGTGTCCAGCATAACGCGAGTTATAGGCTTCATCCATTATTAATATTTTTACTTCTTGGTTGGTCGGGACACACAACCGATTCTGGTAGTATAAATAACCATCATTCCCTCTGTGAAATTTGGTTATCTCTCCCTGTTCAGCCTGTTGTCTGAGATTGATCAATATGGTGTCCCGAAGTTGCCCCTCGCCTATCTGGACTCTCAATGTGGGTTCCAACTCCAAACTTGCCACTAGTCCTCTCTACTCTTTGGAGTTTTCCAATCCCAGACTCCTTCATTGTCGTATCAACTCCTCTTGGGAAGTGAGTTTATCTGTGGTCTGGTTCTTTCGGCTGAGAGCATCGGCTACTATGTTAGCCTTGCCGGGGTGGTAGTGTATCCCGATGTCATAATCCTTAATTAGTTCTAACCATCTTCGTTATCTCATGTTTAGTTCTTTCTATGTGAAGATATATTTGAGACTTTTGTGGTTAGTATAAATGTCACAACGTGCTCCGTAAAGATAATGTCTTCATACCTTGAGCGCATGAATCACTACTGCTAGTTCAAGATCATGGGTAAGATAATTCCGTTCATATGTTTGAAGCTGCCTGGACGTGTATGCAATTACTTTATCTTCCTGCATTAGTACACACCCCAACCCACTTCCTGATGCATCACTGTAAATGGTATAGTCCTTTCCCTCCGTGGGTTGTGCTAGTATAGGAGCAGTCACTAACCTTTTCTTTAGTTCTTGAAAGCTCTTATCGCACTCTTCGGTCCATATAAATTTAACCCCATTTTGGGTTAATCTGGTTAATGGCATTGCCAACTTAGAAAATCCTTCCACGAATCGTCAATAGTATCCTGCCAAGCCTAGGAAACTATGTACATCAGACACATTTCTTGGTTGTTGCCATCCTACCACTGTCTCAATCTTACTAGGGTCTACAGATACTCCTTCCCTAGTTATAACATGCCCCAAGAAGGCAACTTTTTCGAGCCAGAACTCACACTTCTTCAGTTTGGCATACAACTACTTCTTTCGTAACACTTGTAGTACAGTCCTTAGGTGTCCTTCATGTTCTTCCTTGGTTTGGGAATATACGAGGATGTTATTTATAAATACCATAACACATTTGTCCAGATAGGTTTGGAAGGTTCGATTCATCAAGTCCATAAACTTTGCTGGTGCATTAGTCAATCCAAATAGCATAACTAGGAATTTGTAGTGCCCATATCTTGTACGAAATGCTGTCATATGCACATCTTTATTCCTAATCCTTAACTGATGGTAGCCCGAGCGGAGATCTATCTTTGAGAAGACTGTGGCCCCTTTTAGTTGATTGAATAAATTGTCAATTCTGGGCAGCGAGTATCTGTTTTTGATAGTAAGCTTGTTTAACTCCTGATAGTCCACACACATTCTCATGGAACCATCCTTCTTCTTTATAAATAGCACAAGCGCTCCCATGGGGAAACACTGGGTCTGACGAATCTTTTATCCAATAATTCTGCCAATTGTACCTTCAATTCTTTCAGTTCTGCGGGGGCCATGCGGTATGGTGCCTTAGATACTGGTCTTGCTCTAGGAATCAGCTCAATTTGAAACTTTACTTCACAATCTGGTGGTATCCCTTGTACTTCTTCCGGAAAGACATCTAGAAATTCTCTAGCAATTGGAATCTGGTCTAATAGAGTTACCTTCTGAACATCCATTGTGGAGGCTAAATAAGCCGTTGCGCCACCTCGTACCAATCACATTGCCTCTATCGTCGAAATTATTGACAAGGGTGATTTTATGTTCTGCCCCACATATATGAATTCTTCTTTTTCTGGTGGCCGAAATACCACAGTCTGACACCTACAATCGATAGTAGCATATTGCCCTGCCAACTAGTCCATGCCTAATATGACGTCAAAACCTATCATTCCCATGACTCGGAATTCTCTCCTGAGTTGATGACCACTTATAATAATATCAAAATCACATTTGTGGTCTACAATAACGGTCTTCCCTAGTGGGGTTCTCACTGCCATCTCTTCCTCACATACACTTGTCGTTAGTTTATGTCTCTTCACAAAGTGTTCAGCAATGAACGAGTGGGTTGCTCCAGAATCAAATAATGTATTTGTGGGGTACCCAGATACTAAGAATTTACCTGCGCCAAAGTCCTATACTTAACATAACATTCTCCTAGTGACATACACTTAACATACCACATTCTCTTATTAACACATGTAATATGCGAAGAAAGAAAAGAAATTACCTATCACCATGTCTCCTTGCTTGTTTGCTTCAATCTGGTTAAGAGCATAGACTCATGCTGGGGCCCTCAATGTTAGGTCTCCTCCTGTCCGAACATTGCAGCCATTGGGGTTTGTGGGTGCTGAGGCCTGCCGCATCTCAGGGCAGGTAGCTAGTTGATGTCCCATCTTCCCACATTTAAAGCATGCACCAGTAATCCATCTGTATTGCTCTTGGGTGTGGCCTGTTCGTTTGCATCGCTCACACCATGCGCCGAAGTTCCTAGTTGGGTTTAGGTTGTAGGGTCTCTTAGCAGATTCGATTAACTAGCTCTCCGTATTCTGACTCCACTTCCTCTTTGCCAGCTCCTTATCCACCTTAAAAGTTATTAAGGAAATTAATTAACCAGGAGAACAAAAATGCATATCTACTTATAGATACGGAATAACCTACCTTTTTACGCCGAAGGTTTTGTTCAACTACTAAAGCTCTCTCTAGGACATCCTTGTAGTTGGGTAGCATGAGTGGCACAACAAGGTCTCTAATATCCTCAGCTAGACCATCCTCAAACTTTCGAGCTCGTGTGTCCTTGTCGAGTGATGCAGTAGACTTAAACATTGAGAGACGATTAAACTCCTGGTCATATTTTGTCACCATCTTGTTCCCTTTTACAAGCTGGTCAAACTCTCGAGCCATCTCCCTTTTCCTAGGAGCTGGGATGAATCTCTCCCTGAAATCCTTCAGGAATGCCTCCCAGCCATAGACCGGAGTCTGGGAAGTTCCTTCCATAGCAGTCACCCGAATCCTCTTCTGGGTTTCCCACCATCTTAGCGTATCGCCAGTCAGCACATAGGTAACAAATGTCACCTTCTCAACAGGTAGGGTTTGTGCAATCTGAAATACCTTCTCAATCTCCATTACCCAGTCCTCTACCTGTACTAGTTCTTCTGTACCATCAAAGCTAGGTGACTTGACTCTCTGAAATTCGCGGTATCTCCCAGTTGTTGACTGAGGGTGCAACAACACTACTGGCTGAGGCGCGGACGCAGTTGCCTGCTGCTGAACCAGTAGACCCAGAATCTGAATAAGTGTACCTTCAGTATTCAGTCTTTGGGTCATCAGAGGAGGTGGTATAGCAGCACCCACTGAGGGGTACGACACCTGGTGGGGGTATGACACCTGCATGCGTATTGGTGGCAAATTGAGCGTCCGAGTCTACATGCGCATTTGGGTCAGCATAGGCATCCACGGCAGCATCAGTCTGTACCTCCATGGCAGCAGCTGGGTCAGCCAATCCTGTGACAGCAACGTGCGCATTCCTAGTAGCCTGTGATGCTTGGCTTCTCGTATGAGCCATGATCCTAATATCACCATAGCGTTATTCATTTTTTCTAAACTCATAACTAAGAACTCGCCAAATCCCGCACAATCAAAATCCATACAATCAAGCATTGGATCACATAATATATACATACATGTATACATACATCCCAATAATATATAATCCTATCATATAATCCTATCATAGAATCAAGTTACATTATCACATCGAAGAAACTTTGGCATATCAAGGCCACATTACAATTCTAACGCCTCACGATTTTTATTTTTTTATTATTAATTATTTTTATTTATTATTAAATATTTTTTATTATTATTATTTTTTGGAAATTTTATAACACTTCCAGCAACTTTAACAACACCTAGAAAAATAATAAAAGTTCAAAATTCAAAGGAAATAAAAAGTTGGCCCAAAAATTTTTAAAACGCCCATAACTTCTTTATAGATGTGTTTTAGGGGTCCAAACGTTGGCGCTTCGATTACGGCGCCCGTAACTCTCAACGAGTCAAAAGTTATGACCATTTGAAATTTAGGAGATCATCAAAACCACTAAAACCAATAAATTTGGGAGATCATCAAAAGTTATGACCAGTAAATGTCTTTACATTGAAAATGCTGAAAGTTCATAAATGCGAATGATGGATGATATGCACTGAAAGGCTCCCTCTAACCCCGATCCTCGCTCGAACGATCTGAACACATACGATAGACATAGACGTGAGTCAATTAAACTTGGTAAGTGGAATCAATTTAACATCCATTCATTGAAATCAATTACGTAACAGATTCCTAGCCAACTAACAAATTCCTTAGCCAACTAACACTTAACCGACTAACACAATAACTCCGGAATAGCATCCTAGCCAACTATACTTAACCATCTAAGCTTTCATAACGGAATAATCTCCTATCCAACTACCTAGCCAACTAATCACATGTTTCATAATACTTCATATCAAAGTTCTTATCCAAAGCTGTATCACCTACATCTCCAATTTTAATCATATTCACAAACCAGATCTGAAAACACGAACTCAGCAAATCACATGTCAAATCCGAAAACATGAACCCAGTAATCACATATCAAATCCGAAACCACAGATGAATCCAACACAACTCGAAATTATAGTTCAATCCAGAGACGATAACCATCAAGCACACAGTTTCAAATTCGATTTCAGAAGCGAATCCATCTCCAAAACAGAAACGAAGTCAACACAATATTCACGGATTCAAATTCAATTTTAGAATGAATTCTGAATCCGAGAACAGTCAAAACTTGATTTGTATGTGTCCAGGCCTGAATCAGAATCCGATCCAGACAGACTCAAAACGAAAATCCCACTTACCTGTTCTTGTCTGTGGAACTAATTTGCCCCCTTCTCTGTCAATTGATCTTTCTCTCGACCCTAGTAATAAATAATAGTTTCGTTTTTATTTTAAAATGAACAACTGATCATCAATTGGAATTTGAGAAGGGAAAACAGTACGAACAACTTACCCTCTTCGTGCTGAGATGGTTGAGCAATTTCGTTCTCTCCTCCTAAGGGTACGTGATTGTCTCGACCTTCATAATTAGGGCAGAATGGCAATTAGGTTAAACTGACTTGGGGAGGTCTATTTATATAAAAATTCCTAAATAAGCAAATTTCCCTTTGGTTCTTATACTTTTACTTATATGCTGAATAGGTCCTTACATTTAAACCCTTAATTTCACAATTCTTACAAATCACTTGCAACAAACCTCAACAAGTATATTCACGGGAGTGAATACCCTGGGGACAAAATACCTTGTCCCTAAATCCTAAACTACTAATTGAGGAGTTTTCTCCCCATTAATAACCACTCTACCTAATTAGGATTAAACCATAATTATCCCACCTAATCTGCCGCAATCCTATTAATTAAGTATATTCTCTCTCCAGTTAATACATTTTTTCCCTAAACCCTATTTTGAACCATCATTAGTTCTAAATACAATTAAATCAAAAATCAGTGGTTTATTGTCCGACATTACTGGTTTGTGATCCGATATTACTGGTTTATAGCCTGATATTACTGGTTTGTGGTCTGACATTACTGGTTTGTGGTCCAACATTACTGGTTTGTGGTCCGACATTACTGGTTTTTAGTCCGACATTACTAGTTTGTGGTCTGACATTACTGGTTTGTGGTCTGACATTAGTGGTTTGTGGTCCGACATTACTGGTTTGTGGTCCGATATTAGTGGTTTGTGGTCTAACATTAGTGGTTTATGGTCCGTCATTACTGGTTTTGTGATCTGACATTAGTGGTTTATGGTCTGATATTACTGGTTTTGTGATCTGACATTAGTGGTTTATGGTCCGATATTACTTATTTGTGGTCCGACATTACTGGTTTATGGTCTGACATTACTGGTTTATGATCCGACATTACTGGTTTGTGGTCCGACATTAGTGGTTTGTGGTCTGACATTATTGGTTTGTGGTCTAACATTATTGGTTTATAGTCTGACATTACTGGTTTATAGTTTGACATTAGTGGTTTATAGTCTGATATTATTGGTTTAAAGTCCTACTTTACTGGTTCAAAGTCATACGTTAATATTTTTTAATTAAGTAGAGAGAGAGAAAGATGGATGGTTTCGTTTGATTAATTAGAGAAAGTAGGTAATTATGATAGAGAAAGTGGGTGGTTACATTTTTTAAAATTCAAATTAGTGGGTGGTTGGTTAGAGATAATTAATGGAGAGAGAAAGGAATATTAAAGAATTAAATGATATTTTGCCTAAAAAGAGGGAATCATTAACTACCGGAAAATCAATTAGATTTCGCAAAAGTCGTAAATGTCTCTGATAATTAATAGCCATTAGATTAGGATCTTTTGGAATATATTCTAATCTAATGGCCAAGACTTAAGTCCCTATTTAGGGACAAGTTACTTTGTCCCCAGGGTATCCAATTCTGTATATTCACTTATCCAATTGCACGAACCGTAATCAATTAATTTTAAACGGTTACGAACAGTAGCCACCCATCTTAATCATGTAGTGGTTAAATGGCATGTTAATCTTTTTCCAATCCAATTAGCACACAGAAGCAAGCTAAAGTACTATTTATAAAGAACATTGTTCAGCGCAAGCTAAGTTATAACCAGCAACGACAATCATAATAGATAGACCATACAATACTATTAAAGCCCACATTAATTTTTTCAAACTTGTGGACTTTGCGTTTTCGATCTTCAGTGTAGTTATTCTAGGGAAAATCAAAAGTGGATGCAGATCGTAAATACGTAGTTAGACACTACAGATTCCTCCTTGACAACAGCGATATTATGTATAACTAATAACCACAATTTTCTAATATATAAAATAATAAGATTTTTAAGATTGTTGATATTTGCAGTTTATGATTTGAACATGTATATAACAATAAACAATATAATAAAGGAAAGTAAGTATATGTTTATAACCTTTGAACATAGTATATAGTACTGCCTTCTTCAAGTTAGAAGATTTCATGTTGTGTCGTTCCTAAATGTTATAGAGGAATTGATGAATATCACAAACTTATTCTGCCCAAGTACTTTATTTAGTTACTTTTTGAAATTTACAATAATAAAAAAAATGGTGTTGCGGAGCGAAGAAGGGAATTTTTTACCATTCGACTATAGCCGTATCCGCATTTTTCTTGATAGAAAATGCCTGAATCATATTTGTGAACAGTTATGCCATATATTCTTTCTGGGAAAATTCCTATTCGATAGATGTAACATAGTACAAAATAGAGATAAAATTATCTATCTATAACATATAAATATTAGACTATATAATCTATTTAGACTATAGACGTGTTCAAATCTTAACCTAGATAATTTTTCCAAAGGAATTATAGTAACTTTGTAGAATTTAAGGAGTTATAGGGTTCAAACTTTTTTATCTATGGATTACATTGTCATTACTGTTTTATGTGCACCAGGTTATACTAATACAATCTGTATGCTTTTGTAAGGAAAATGAGTAACGATTTTAGACATTCTAGAGATAGATTAACTAGTCGACCACTAGTATTTGAAAGTGAAAAGCTATCTATTTTCTATATTAGTTTTTACGTTAATTTGATATACACATACAACACAATATTAATTCTTTATGTGCATTTAGCTATATTAGTACAATCTGGATATTTGTAAGAGAAATAAAATACAATTTGAGATACCCTAAATTTGGTAACTATTAAAACGTCACTATTGTAAAGTGTATAAACTATGTATTTTCCAAATCATTTTAAATATTATAATTTCGTTACTTGATATTTTCATTTTTTTTAAAATTGTCATTTCTCATCGTACCTAGGTAACATTTACTACAGTGTGGATGGTTGTTATCCCTGAAACACCAATTGGCTCATAAGATTGAGGCAAATAGATTTTACATCTAATATTGCATTTAGGTGCACAAGAGATCGAAAAAAACTAAATTATGATTAAAATATCTAAATGTACCAATTGGGTACACCGCGATAATTAGCATTCAAGAGATTGTTTAAGATGAGATTGAGTGGACTTTTGTTTGCCTCTTTAACCAAGGTTATTATGCTTCATGTTATTCAATAATTTTCTGCTCAGAGAATCATTATTCTTCTCAGCTAAATGGTCTTAGTATTATCTGATGATTTGATAACTCATCATGTCACGACCCGAAAAAGGAAATGATAAATGCCGGGAATAAATATCCTTAAACATCAAACTTTTATTTCAACGAAAAATTCAAATCTGAAACATAATGTCAAATACAGTATTTGTCTTTAAAATTGAAATACTAAAAGTTCATAACCACGTGATGATGGAATGCAGCATAAAGCTCTCTCTAATCCTGGTCCTGATCTTCGCTCGAATGATCTGAATACATAGGACTGACGTGAGTTGAATAAACTCAGTAAGCAAAATTAATTTAAACATATTTTCATCGCAATCAAGTACTTAACACAGATCCCCTAACCAACTAACGCTTAATCAAATAACACTTAACCAACAAACATAATAACTCCGAAACTGTGTCCTAGCCAACTACACTTAACTAACTACTTAGCCAACTTTCATATCACAAAACTCATAATAAAACTTATCATAGATCTTATCACATCACTTAATCACACATATACGATCTCAAACCATTGCCGAAACTGAATCAAATCCAACTCATATTCAATCATCAAATCAGGAAAATGAGTCCAAGTCAAAACCATCAAAGCACACAGATTCAAATTTAATTTCAAAATTGAATCCTAATCCAAAAATAATTCAAAATTCAGTAATCTCGGATCCGAATTTGATTTCAGGATCGAATCCAAATCTGAGTTCCCAACGTTTGCATTTGTTCAGGCCTAAATCAAAATCCGATTTTTGTCAGAATCCGATTTGAGACAGACTCAAAAACAGAAATTCCACTTACCTGTTCTTGCCTACAAAACCGAATCGTCCTTTTCTCTAGTAGCAACCTCTCCATTAGTTGATCTTCCCCTCGACCCTAGTGGGGCATAATAACAATTCCAAATTTATTAAAGGACAAACAACTGAACATCAATTCTAATCTAATGAGGGAGGACAGCATGAATGACTTACCCTCTTCGTGCTGGGATCGTTGGGTTGTTTCATTCTCTTCTCCTAGGGTTATGGGGTGCTCCACACCTCCACAAATAGAAAAAAATTCTGATTAGGTTAAACTGATTAGGTGAGGTCTATTTATATGTCTAACAGAAACCCTAAATCCACGATAATTCACCCCTTGGTTTCTATACTTTTACAAATATGTCAAATAGATCTTTAAGTTTATACCCTTAAATTCACGATTCTTACACATCACTAGGTTCAATCAACGTGGAAAGTAATCGTAATTGAGATTGCTTGGATGTTAACATTTAGTTTCTCCTTTGATTGAAGGATACTTTGTTTGGCTAGTATCATGGAGATTATTATTTTTTATTGATATTAGGAGGTCTCATATAGTTTAGATATTGGATGAATGATCATCGAGATTGCGAATTTCTTTGTTTGTGGCTTAACCCAAATTTTTAGAATTCATAATCTAGATTGGCTTTACTTTAGACTTTGATCAAAGAAAATCATCGATCATGGTAGCCACAAATTTGATGACAATCATAATCATGGACATATTGTTCAAGAGATGTTGTTTGATTTCTTTAGCTTTGGTCTCCTTTTTATTGTGTATGTTGGATAAAGAATATCTAGGTGTCTATTGATGTATCAGTTGGTCTTAGAAACTAAACAAAGATTTTTTAATGATGGTAATGACCAAAATGATCTCTTAGGATCTCTTTTCTCATATAATACATCTTTATGTGAAATTTAATAAAAAAGATTAAGAAGAAACTAATGAGATAGGAGATGTGTAAATTTTTTAGCAAATGTGTAAATTGATCGTTAATTTTCATGAGCCTTTTAGTTATATAAAATGTTTACTCTCATGTTATTTGAAATTTTGAGTAATAATTAAATTTATGTAATTTTTTATTAAAAAATAAACTTTAATTTTTTTTCTTCTATTTTAAGACTGATTGGAGAGATGTCAATTTGATATTGAAAATTCTTTTGATCTAAAAGGTATAATTTAGCTGTATAGATCATTTTCTTACAATGCTCGAGTGACATGTTTTGTGATTGTAATTTTCAAAAGTGTCTTGTATTGTACATGTTGTATAGATATATTAAATATTATGGTTCAATTATTGTAAAATATAAATAATATCTATTATTTGAATTGCTATATAAATTAATTTGATAAAAAAAAAGTTATAATCAACTGGATCATAGATTAGGCATCAAGGTATATGTCTGGCTATCAATTGATCATGAATCAACAATTACTCTAATACCAAAAACACTTGGGTATATCTAGTAAGTATCCATTGATCAAAATATTTTATACATCTAACTTGTAGATCCCCTTATTGAGTAGCCTTTCAGCTCCCACGGACCTTATAGTTGATTCGGCATTTGGCTTATTGGAGATAAGAGAGACTGAACCGTTTAAGAAATTGTCAGTTGGAGTTTTGGAGACCATATATCAGATTAATATTAGGGGATCAAAAGTTGACTCTCGTTGTCGACACCTTGTGAAAGACTTAAGTGCCAGAGAATTATTTTCTTGTGATCTAGTTGTTGCGACGAATGTGGTTTCGAGCCAACCTTCTAATTATTAGATAGACGTTATTCTAGAAGGGAGATCGAGCCCAGTATTGTTTATATGACTACCAGGGAGTTGAATCAACAAAATGTGTCTATGGGGTATAGGTTCAATGTCACATGAAGTTTTCCGGTGGGTTCGGGAGCCGGACTATACATTGTCCATTTGTACTTTTGAGATATTATTCGTACAATACTAAATCAACTATACTTTGATTTGTACATCGATTACTTTGAAATTATTACATGTAAGTAATAACTATACTTTGTCATTCAGCATACTCAAATCTCCTACTTACATGAAATATGTTGTAAACTCTGATGATGCAGGGATGATACGTGTAAGTCGTGTAAGTATCAACCCTTCTTTCTAGATCAGTCTTGTTATTAAGCCCAATGCTATCTTGAATGGGTAGAGATCATGAAGATTTTGTGTGGTTTAATTTCTAGTGAAAAAAAGGAAGATTTGGGTGGTGTTGGTTTTAGAAATAGAAAGGTGTTTCATATTGCTCCCCGCTGTCTTTGTAATTATTTTATACCAGTAGAAGAAGAATACAACTCCATTATTGTATGTCATTCTTTGGTGCAATGCCCCTCTGAATACAAAACTAACACCTCCTTCATCACCATCATGTCATATATCTAAACTCATTAATGCAACACCCAAAATTAAATGATATTATATGCAACATCACATAATCCAAATATACCATGTTTGTCACATAGTAACCAGTAGCTGGTGCTATATGCATAACCAAATTTATAACAAACACTCCTCGTAGTCGTAGATGTCAAAATATTGAAAAATTGAGCCCAAACTCAAGAGTAGTAATATGAGAGCAATCCAAGCATGAAATGCATAATAGCCATGAGACATCTACGACTACGAGGTAGAAGTTATACATTTTTGAATAATTCTAAAAATGTATATTCCGAAACCGTAGAAATTATAAGTGAGAAGAAAAAATATTTTATTGACGATAATTATATCACAATTCAAGAATCACATATTTCAAATTTCTTCCGAACTTTTCCATGAGCCACCTATCACAAAAAGACGGTGTGAATGAGCCGTACATAGTTTCTATTGAACCTCACAAACTACATCATTTTTTTAAATATAAATGGATAAACAAAACATAATTCTATCACAAAAAGACGATGTGAATGAGCTGTACATAGTTTCTATTGAACCTCACAAACTACAACATCATTTTTCAAAAATAAATGAATAAACAAAACATAATTCAATTAAAATTTGTTGGATGATAAACTTTGTGCTGGATCAGAAGCGTCAGAACGAGGACATGCATGCGCGCAAACAAACACCCCCACCCATAATAATATACAGGACCTTGCTAGATATGATACATGTGGAAATCCTTTGTGTCATAAAGTTAAAAGATCGGAATTTAAAGATGGTGACAAAACTTTTTTTATTAAATATTAGTATATTTTAAATAGTTCAAATTTTAGAATGCTTGATTAAGTTATAATTTTACTAGTAAATCCAAGAAACGATCTCGTGCTATGGTAAAAAAAATTATAATTTACTAGTAATTCTTGATTAAGTTATAATTTTTTTCTATATAGTTAAAATTCGTAATTACAATCTCACGCAATCTAAGAAACCAACTAGATATATACGTGTTGCGGTATTTGGATGAGATTCAAATCCAACGTCTTTGACTCTGTTAGAAAGGAAATCGCTTCGAATATTGCCATACACGTGTCACAACATTAACAAACAATCAGCCACGTAGCCTCTACTCCTCTGCATGTGTTTTTATACTTATTTTGCCTCTCACCTACTTGGTCTCGTTCACTCTTCTCCAACTAAAACATTAGCTAGCTCATTTTAAGCCTTTATTTTTGGGAAAGTTTGTATCTTAGTGAAGGAAGGAAGGAAGATTGAACGAAAGATGGGTTCAGAAACATTCCTAGAGGTGATTCTGGCCATTCTCCTGCCACCTGTTGGGGTCTTCCTACGTTATGGATGTGGAGTAAGCATTCTACTCGTCTTCGCAAACGTCTTTGTATCATCATAATCGTAAAGCCTAAATTACTTTTAGAAGGGTTTATTACGATTATTTATCAGCTCATCTAAATAGTTTGTAATTAAATGCAAATTGACATTCATACAGCTTAAAAGACAATTCTAGATGAAAAAAGTGCATATCTCGTTCTTTTTCTTCCCTCTCATTTTTTGTATCAAATTTATGGTGATTCCAATGTACACACAGAACCCATCATAATTCTTTTTAGAAATGTAGAAATGTTAACAATTGGGTAAGGTAAAAATTTTGTCATTTTACCACACTGTTCTTTAAGCTTTGTGCTATTACATACGCGATTAATAAGTTGTTTGCGAAAATGCAGGTGGAATTCTGGATATGTTTGCTACTCACCATATTGGGGTATATACCAGGAATAATATATGCCATTTATGTATTAGTTGGATAGTAAAATAGATGGCTAAGAGTTTAAGGTCTACAGAGACAGTTGCGAGTGATAACGTACTGTTATAACATTTTCCTGCGCTCGACTCTCTTTTGTAAGAAATGTGTTAAGGCCAGGAGATCTTTTGATTGTTTTCTTTAGTTCGTGTGGGTATTTGTTAACATTTTGTTATCTACTTGTGAGAATACTCTCCGTTGTTCAACTTTAATGATTTATGAGTTATCATTTCGTATTAAGAAGTTTTTTTTCTGGTAAACATTTTAAGAGAACTGCGAACTTGGCCTAGTTTCACGATGAGTCGCTTGGAACACTTTTTAGCGCCGAGGCAACCGAGTTATCCTGCAATAGAATGCAGCAAATCAAGATCATTAAAACTTTAAGAGAAACCTACGTTTCTAAAGCATCGACATGGTATTACCTTGCTTCCCCTAACTCGTCCTGAAGTCCGCTCGGTCGTTTTTGCATGCTACGAATTAATGGCTACGCTTACCCATTCTCCATCGGACTTTTCCGTTATGCTTTTTTATTGGCGTTGCTTGCTGACTATTCCACATGGGAAGTCAGGTTGGCTTATAAGATAGAGGATTCACCTGCTTACTATTTTAATTTAAGATTCTAGATAAGATGGGTAATTAACTAGAGGGGGGTTGGTTTATAAAAGAATTGCCAAAATGGGATCCTCGGGAAATCAATTCCCTGTCTGGGGTTGGCACTACTATTTTAATTTAAGATTCTAGATAAGATGGGTAATTAACCAGAGGGGGGTTGGTTTATAAAAGAATTGCCAAAATGGGGTCCTCGGGAAATCAATTCTCTGTCTGGGGTTGGCACAAAATCGCATCTGTTCTTGCGACTTTGGGCTGCCCGAAATCGCACTTTTTTTTGCGATTTCGTACCTAAATCGCAACTTTTCATGCGACTTTGGGTCCGAAATCGCATGAAAAGTTGCGATTTAAATAAATGTTCACAATAGAATAACAAGAAATCGGGATAGCTCCGGTGGCAACATCTCTCTTGTCCGGAATTGAGGTCGTGAGATCGATCCTCCAAAACGGCTATTGTTTTCCCATTTTTTATACTCGGTTCAGAGATAATAGTTTTAAAAAGAGTTCAACTAGCGTGGACAACGAAGCGATGTAGCCCAGTTGGCTACAACAGCAAGCCTTTCCTGAAAGGAGGCCACAAGTTCTAATCCCCGGCACAGCTGGTTTTTTTCTTTTTAAGAGTTTGGTTGAATTTGAGCCCAGCCGAGTCGAGTACGATTTTGGAAGCCGAGTTGAACCCAAAATCGCACAAAAAACCGCGATTTTGGGTGTGAGCCGGTCGAGTTTGTAATATTTTGTGACTTTGGGTCCGAAATCGCATGAAAAGTTGCGATTTAGGTACGAAATCGCAAGAAAAAGTGCGATTTCGGGCAGTCCAAAGTCGCAAGAACAGATGCGATTTTGTGCCAACCCCAGACAGGGAATTGATTTTTCGACGACCCCATTTTGGCAATTCTTTTTTAAACCAACCCCCCTCTCGTTAATTACCCAAATAAGATATGGACATTCTTATATAGTAGCAGAATTATTTTGTTTTAATCATTTGAAAATAAGAGAGATTAAGTTCGTGCAAATTTTAATTTGCTGTTGACGTTCACACAACAGGTAGGTAGGGAAATTTACATGGACATTCATATAGTTACCACTTCATATGGCTTGGCCGTGATTGTTTTTAATTACATAGGTACTTATCACGGGCTACTTATCACAGGCTAACTTTACGGAAGTTCGAACTGGTCATTGATGGGCGAACTTGGTCGAGAGGAGGTGTAATGCCACATGATTTGATCGACGGGTTCCACTGTACCAACACGGGTCTTTCTTATATGTTTTGTCCTCACTCGCACGCACCCTGGGAAAACTTCTCAGAAGGTCACCCATCCTGATCCTACCCTCGCCCAAATGCGTTTAACCTTGGAGTTCTTTCAGAATGCGTGCCCGAAAAGAAGGTGCACCTTGTTGGTATGGATAGTAACAATCAAATCACTTAAGCCTTTCACACAATTCATATACGGGGTATCACAGGAGGAGAAGACCGAAGGTTAACCTCGGAATGTTCCAAAAGTTCTCTAGAGTTTTTTGGATGGTCTAGAAGCTTATTGTATTTATGAAGGTAGTTTGAAAGGTTTTTTTCCTGTATTCAATAGAGTAGCTGAAGAGAGACTTTTGAGTTGTACATAAGGGGTTGACACGCTCATATGTAATCATCCTAATATTTTATCCAAGTTTTTCCTCAATTGAAAAGCTAACTTGTGTTGGTTACTCTAAGTGTTGGGACTGTTCGAGGGTTAAGTTTACTTAAGCTTAGAGAAGATTAAGGCTGCACGATGAACTAACAAGGGAAAGTTCTGCCCATGACAGTTGGTATCCTAGCAGTTTTATGTCCAGATGGCGAAAGGTGAAAATGTTTTTGGGAGTGAAGTTGTCGACCATGCTGCAGGGGCATAAGAGAGGCAACCATCGAAGAAGGGTACTCATCGAGATAAGTTGGTGCCACGGGAAGGTGCTGATTTTGTGCAGAAGGCATTTGAAAGGTTAAGCAATGCGGTGGGGAAGAATGAGTCCAAGTTGGAGGACTTAGCGCTACATATCGAAGAGTTGGAGCATGGAGATGTTCATCTCGAGGAGAGGATGCTAAGCCCTCTCGACCGTGTGGAAGGCCAAATATGAGGGATGCTCGAGGCCAGCTCAATGAACCTTCAAGCACAAGTCAATGAGATACGAGAGATAATGCTTGCTATGAAGAATGAGATCACTCTGTGTGATGGCGATCGCGGGTGCTGGAGGGGCTCCTTCAAAAGGGATTGGAGACTTTCTGAGGTCGAGCAGTTTCAAAGGCTCGAGGAATGCAAAGGAGCTTGAGAACTTCCTGTGGGAACTCGAGCAATATTTCAAGTCATTGCACATCACAATAGAGGAAGATAAGATCTTGATTGCATCACATTGTCTTGCCAATACTGCCATACTGTGGTAGAGAAGGAAAGAAGGCGAGATAGAGAGGCGAACATGCATGGTGGTGATATGGGCTGATTTTCAAAGGGAGATCATGAAGTAGTTTTATCTGGAGAATGTGGAGCATGAGGCGCATGCATATCTTCGAAGACTCGCGCATAAGGGGAGTGTACATGAGTATGTGAAGGAGTTTCAGGAGCTTATGTTGGAGATTCCCAATATGAGCAAGAAGGAAGCACTTTTTGCCTTCATACATGGGTTAGAACCATGGGCAAAGACAGAGTTACAGTGGTGTGGGGTGCAGGATATCTCTACGGCAATAGCAAATGAGATTTTCGAAAGTCTGAGTTGCCAAAGAAGGTACGGAAGGAGGATAAAGAAAAGGTAGAGGAGAGCTCACCAAGTCGCCGAGTAAGGAAAGGGAGTATCGCACCAACTCTCATTACGAGAGGAGAGGCAAGAGGAGTGAATAAAGCAAAGAATGCTATCGAGAAGGAGAAGCTTTGTGGCTGCTTCATTTGTGATGGACCTCAGAAGGTGAGTGAGTGTTCGAAGAAGGCCAAGTTCAATGCCACTCATTATTCGAAGAGAAAGAAGCATGCAAGGAGCACTAAGGCTCCTAAGCATCATTAATGCCAAGACAGAAAAACCAAAGTCGGTGAGAAAAGGGCAAATGTATGTTATGGCGTGCATCAACTCCCAGGACACCAAGGCTCTTCTTGATACTGGGGCATCCCACAACTTCCTAAAAGTCAAAGAAGCGGTGTAGTTAGGGATTAAGTTCAAGAAGGAGAAGTGGTTGTTGAAGACGGTGAACGCGAGCCCGATTTTGATCTTTGGGGTGGCAAAGAATGTAAAGGTGTGACTTTAAGATTGGCAAGGAGGAGTTGATTTCTTGGTGGTCACAATGGATGACTTCCCAGTCATCCTCGACATTGAGTTTATAGATAAGGTTGGTGTTTCTCGTGTTCCCTTCACTAACACTATGATGATTATTGGTGAGTCTACTTGCATAGTACCGATCGCAAGAGAAGGGAAGTTGCTCTCGAAGGAACTCTCAACAATGCAAGTAGGAGAGGAAATGTCAGTGGAGGAGTTTAAGTTGGCCGCAGTGAGTTCGGTTATAACGAATCTCCATAAAAAGATTAAAGAAGGTATGGAGCACTACCCATTAGTGGTAGGTGAGCAAAGAGAAGACTCACCGATTTTAGGTTGATGATGGATTGCTTTACACAAAGGGTAATTGGTTGTTTGTGCCGAGGTGGGGAGGCTTTTGGAAGAATATTATCAAGGAGTGCCATGACTCGAAGTGGGCCAGACATTCAGGGATGGATTGAATACAAGCGATAGTGAAGGAGTCTTACTATTGGTCGTACATGCGAGATAACGTAGACCTTTATGTGAAGACTTGTCTTATATGCCAACAAGATAAGGTGGATCACGGCCACCCCATAGGAATGTTGGAACTGTTGCCTACTCCTGAGAGATAATAGGAGAGTGTCTCGATGGACTTAATCTTAGCCCTGTCAAAATCTGACGGATGCAGCATGCTCATTGTGGTTGTGGACTGATTCTCTAAGTATAGAGTTTTTCATTACTGCACCAAAAGATTGCATTGTAGAGGACATGACAAAGCTCTTCTTCAAGCACATGGTGAAGTATTAGGGAGTGCTGAAGTAGATTGTGAGCGATCGTGATGCACGCTTCACCGGTCAATTTTGGAAGGAGTTGTTCAAGATAATGTGATCGAATCTGAACTTTTCATCGATAGTGCATCCGCAGACAGACATACAAATGGAGAGAGTGAATGGGCTACTCAAGATCTATTTGTAGCACTATGTGAGTGCCAATCAAGCTGATTAGGCAAATTTGCTGGACGTGGCACAATTTTCCTACAAACTTTATAGGAGCGAGTCCACGAATACGAGCTCATTCAAGATAGCGATGGGGCAACAACCGCTTACTCTTCTACTATTACGATGGGCTATATGGGGTCGAGTTCGATTGCCTACCAATTTACTAAAGGATGGCACGAGCAGAGTGAGATGGAAAATGCATACTTGGCCCAAGCTAAGAAGAGGATGAAGAAGTGGGTGAATTCTAAGCATCGAGATGTGATGTACAAGGAAGGCGACCTTGTGTTAGTAAAGAATCTTGCCGATCAGTCAAAGACTTTATGGCAATTGAGCAAAAGTTTGGTTCGATGCTACGAAGGGCCATTTTCGATAGTGGAGCAAGTTGGGAAGATAACTTATCGGCTTGCTTTACTGAACAACTTGCGATTCCACCCGGTGTTTCATGTGATCCTGTTGAAGCCTTATCACGCGGATAAGGAAGATCCAAGCTGTGGAGAGTCAAAGCGTGCCCCAATGAATATTCACTCGCAATACGACAAGGAAGTCGAGTTGATAGAGGCAAAGTAGGTAATTCGAAGGAGAGGAGCTATCCCGGGATACAACGAGTACTTGGTGCATTGGAGGGGTCAACCGGATAGCGAAGTAAGTTGGGAGCGCGAGGATGTACATTGGCAATTCAAGGAGAAGATTGTCAATTTTGAAGCCACGATGATGGCGTCACATGATTAGGTGAGGGAGAATTATCCACGGCCTAACTTACGGAAGTCCGAACTGGTCATCGAGGGCCGAACTTGGTTGAGAGGAGGGGAAGACCAGAAGTTTTCTAGAGTTTTCCGGACAGTCTAGAAGCTTTCTGTATTTATGAGGGTAGTTAGTTTGAAAGGTTTTTTCCCTGTATTCAATAGGGTAGTTGAAGAGGCACTTTTGAGTTGTATATCAAGGCTTGCCACCTCATTTGTAATCATCCCAACATTTTATACAAGTTTTTCCTCAATTGAAAAGCTAACTTGTGTCACATTAAGTGTTGGGAGTATTCGAGAGTTAGTCTAAGAGAAGGTTAAGGTCGCCTGGCGAACTAGCGAGGGAAAGTTCTGCCCGGGACATACTGTCGTGAACTTGCTTTGGTTTATATTGCATTTTTAATTTCTGGATGATTTGATGTAAATCTTAGTATTCGTATCAACAAGTAGGTAGGAGAAATTACACGGACATTCATATAATTATCATATGGCTTGGCCGTGGTTATTTTTAATTATTCAGAGCTGCTGCCGTGAACTTGCTTTAGTTCATATTGCATTTTTAATTTCTGGATGATGTATATCTTAGCAGTCGTATTAGGCAATGTTTTCAAAGTCGTGGCCGTAGTCGTATTGGGATTTTCGCATATGGGTCATTGGATTCATTCATTTTTCCAACAATTTTTTTGTGTGATGATTAAATTTGGGGAAAATTACCCTCAGGCCCCTCGGGTTTGAGGAAATTTGTGTTTTAGCCCCTCTACTTTTTTTTATTAGCATTCAACCCTTACGTCTTATCAAAAGTGTATATTTTAGCCCCTCTCGCCGGAATTCGACAATTTCTCCGGCCGAATTAGACCTAAGATGACAAAAATACCCTTGTCTTAAAAAAAATTAAACACACAAAAAAACAAAATTCAGTAACCCATAAACTTCATCGCCGCCCTTCATCAATTAAAGAGTAGGGTTTTCGTCGCCCACTACCAAATCTCCAAAACTTCATCGCCTCCCACTACCATTTATTAATATAAACAAGGGAATCAATAGATAATATACAATCAGTTACGACCTGTAATTGTTAAAATTAAAACAAAATTCAAACAGCAGTTGCAGAACATCCATGAGTATCAGTTGGTCGGCTTCGTTTGAAGAGATTGCCCCGAAGAACAAAATTCAAATAGCTCCCAGTCCTCCCACTTGCTGGATTGCCCTGGTGGCGGCGGCGTCCGGTTGAAAAGGTCCATCAGCCCGATTTTAATTTTAGGGTTTCCTTTTAATTTAGACTTTTCCTCAACCTGGCCGATATTGAGAGGGGTTAAAGGAGAAACCCAGTTGTTGAATTTGTCGGAGAGTATTTTCGCCGAATGAGCTCCTCGACCTGGCCGATACCGAGAGGGGTTAAAGGACGATTTCTGCCAGATGAGCTCCATGACCTAGCCAATACCGAGACGGGTTAAAAGACGATTTTGCCGGATGAGCTCATCGACCTGGCCGATATCGAGGTGCTTCTCGATAGACTCCCAGTCGGGCTCCTCCTTGCAGGCTTTGAGGTGGTGCCTCGTGAAGCTCTCGACCGCCTTTCTGTAGAGCTCGATTAGCTCCCTTCGCTTGGCTTCACTCCCACTCTCTTTCCGAGAACGAGCTCGTGGAGGCTTCGAGGGTTTCCATTTGGCTGTTTGTTTGTTTCCCTTTTTTTAGTTTTTGGATTCTGGGTTCTTGTTTTCTTGTGGAGGGAGGGAGATTTATTTGTTGGGTCTGGCGTGGAGAATTGGGGACTTGGTTTCCTGGTTATTACGGCAGTGGAGAATTGTGTGATGTGGGTGTTCGACGGAGGGTGGTGTCGGCGGTGTTTCAATTTGGAACAAGGAAGAAGATGGAAGTTTCAATTTGTTTTTTTTAATAAAAAGGGTGTTCGATTTCGTCGGAGAAATCGTCCGATTCCGGCGACAGGGGCTAAAATATACACTTTTGATAAGACATAAGGGTTGAATGCTAATAAAAAAAATAGAGGGGCTAAAACACGAATTTCCTCAAATCTGAGGGACCTGAGCGTAATTTTCCCTTAAATTTGAGAGCTCTCGAAGTTTGTACATTATCTTTGGACTATAATAATTTTAACAATCTCTGATAATATGTTATCTAAATCAATCATGTTTGTACTTTTGCACTTTTTAAATCAATATTTAAAAAGTTTGTCAATATAAATTGTATAGTTAACAATTTTGTCTGTTAGTGTCCCGATCGAGTAATTTGGGAATTTGAAGATTTTTTTTGGTTGTCTCCGAATTAGGTTTAAAAAATGTTGTTATTAAGTGTCAATTTGTACCAATTATGAGATTGTATAAAGCTTTAAACGACAATTTAACGAGCTATTTTCAATCTTAAGTTAATTTTATTTAAGTTTATTGTTGAAATATCCCAAAATTTACATTGTTTTGGAGCATTTATTGATGTTTAATCATAAAATTTCAGCATTAAAATTTTAGAAAATTTGTTCTCTATTGTTTTTTTTGGGAAAATTTGTGCTCTCTTTTAGGAGTTCTGCTCAAGCATTTTCATTTTGCTAAAGGTTTTTACACTTTTGGTCTATTATAAGTTATTTGGAATGAATCTTTTTGTAATATTAGCCTATATATAGAGAAATTTTTGGTTGAAAAATGTGACTATTGTTCTCTCTTAATTTTTTAAAACTATTTGAAGGCAGAGAGTTCTGCTTAGTCTTATGAAGCGGGTATTTGCATCGTTTGTGGTGTCTTCAAACAAATCGAGATTCTTTGTTTCAGTTCAAATTATGAGTTGCAGTTTATCAGAGGTTTCTATTTGATTGTGAATATCGGGTCCAGATCTTCTATTACGAATTTATCAAAAAATATTTGCACTTGCCATGAAATGGCAATGGTCTCGTCGCACTTATGAGATATTTCATGGTGTATTTAAAGATTTAGATAATTTTGCAAGATGTTTAATTTTCAGGGTTTTTTAGAAGGAAATTCGGATTGTTTGGATAACTATAAATCAGACCAACAACATTATTTAATTTATCAAAGATTTTCATTTCGGCTTTTTTCTTGAAAATTGGGCAATTCGCCAACTCCATGTCCAGTAAAAAAAATAAGCGAATTTAACGCGGAGCGGTCACTGTCAAACATGGGGAGTTTCTGCGGGAAAAAAATTGAAAACAATAAGAAAAATTATAGATATATATATTTTTTAAAACGAACAGAAAAATTAAAACGAAGAAAAATACATTTCACTTTTAAAAGCAAAGAAGAAGAAAGAGTTCATTAAACAAGTGGAAGTGGAATAAACATATTAGAACACGAAGAAAAGGGTTTAAAAACAAAACCCTCGATTCTTGCTGTTCCCGCACACGATCTAACAAGGTAATTATATGCCCTAAAGATTGAATCTTTATGCTTTTGGGAGTGGATTATGGTCTAAAGTTTCTTCCTTTAGAGAAATTTCCATTAGGGTTTATCACCGTACATACTGTTGTTGGCCCATCTCTTCATTAGGGTTTATAATTGTTTTTTTTTTTAATTCGAACTTGACGCAGGTACTGTTTTAACCATGGACGAGCAAGAGGATAAGGTTTTTGTTCCAGGTGGTAGTAATGTGGAAGAATCTTGTGGGGCAGTGGTTAGGGAAGTTGTGGTTTCGGGTGAGGAGAGAATTCTCGACGAACCTGTCTCTGAGGGCTGGGATGTGGGTTTGGGTGAAGAGGGGAAGGTTGCTGACTCGGCAGGTCGGGCATTGTGTTTGGAAACTGAGGGCAAGAGTGAAGTTAGGAGACCGCTTGATGGTGTCGATGTGATTGGGTCTTCCAAAGAAGTCGGGGATGCTGTGGCTGGTGGTTTTGTTGTTGGAGGTGGTTCTGGAAGTTCTTCTGAGGGCGAGGGCCCAAAAGCAGCGGTTGTTGTAGAGAAACAGAGTTCGGAGGAAGAAGTTGTGAAGGATGGAGATGGGCCTAAAGGTCAGAGTTTGGAAACTGCAGCTGCTGTCGTTGAGAAAGGTGAGTCGGGAAGTTCAAGCACCTTCATCTTGGTTGAAGATCATAATTTTGAGGCCCAAATTGTTGAAGGGCGACACTCCGGTAATGCGCCTGAAGCATGTGCAGATATCAAAGGTGAAGCCCTTGGCCATGATGTTGCATCTAGTTATGAAACAAATTTGTTGTGCAATGACGAAACGGTCAATACGCACACATATGCTGCTGTTGAAGGCAACACTGTGTCCATTGACGACGAAGATATGACATGTCCTAACATTGAAGGTATGGACACTGATGCTTATAATGAGAAATTATATTTTTCGTTGGAAGAACTCCAGGAAACAACAGAGACAACCACAGGTATCACTGAAAATCAACATCATGCACTTGCAGATCAACTTCTTCCCCATCAGCCAACTCAAGTGCTTGTCGAGGTGCTCCGGAATTCTGAAGTTGACGATGGAATTGTGACCAAACAGTTATTGCACAAGAGCGTGGCTCATAAAGCCACTGATAGTGATCAAGTTAGAACCAGTGAGGACCATAAGTCAGCTCCTCAACTGTTGAAGGTTGATGCTGCTAATGGAACAGTGGAAAGACCCAGCAATTCATCTCTAGATTTCTCAAATTTAAACCAATCTGCTGGAGTCGGAGACAAACTTGCTTCAGTGGATCAAAAGGTTTCCAACATTACGGAAAAAAAGTATACTAGATCTTCTTGGAAACAACAACGTGCAATCTTAACCTCTGTCAAGGATGAAGGAGCAGAGCCTCAGTTAGAGGCTGATCGATCTTCTAACAAGAATGCAGCTCATCGCTCTTTTCATGTTGAATCAGAAGAAGCCAGAAAAATGAAACCACGAGAACAGGTTGCTTGCCCTGAGCAGGTTGTGTCTGAGGCAGAAAATTTGGGAATTCAAACAGTATGCACGAGCTCGGATACAACTCATCCATTGAGCAATGTGGAGGCTTCACCTCTTGGGCTTCAGGACAGTGCCGGAGGAGACAATGAGATGATAATCGACAAAGACTTCAACCGCGCAATGAAGGATGTTCCTGAGACTAGATCAGGCATGGAGCAAAAACTAAGTATAGATGATCAGACTGAGTATGCCGAAAATGATGATTCAGGAGAGGGCTCGGAGATGGAAGTAGATGAACATGATAATGAACCTGAAGATCCCGACAGCCTGGGGGAGAAATCTGGTAGGCGGACAGTTAATTCCGGAACCTTCATCAAAGGAAATCGAGCAAAGTTTAAGCTGCGGCCTGACAATAAAGGTGAGTTTTGTGTGTCTGATTTGGTGTGGGGTAAAGTGAGGAGCCATCCATGGTGGCCTGGTCAGATTTTTGACCCGTCAGATGCCTCGGAGAGAGCGATTAAATATAAAAAGGAAGATTGCTTTTTAGTTGGGTATTTTGGTGATAGAACTTTTGGTTGGAATGAAGCATCTTTGCTCAAGCCTTTCAGGTCTCGCTTCTCCCTTGCTGAGAAGCAAAGCAACACAGAAACATTTCAGAATGCAGTTACCTGTGCTTTGGCTGAAGTTTCGAGAAGAGTGGAGTTGGGGCTTTCTTGCCCATGTATACCAGCGGAGGACCGGGAACGGATAAAATTTCAGATAGTTGAAAATACGGGGATTCGACCTGAATTAAGCACAAGAGAATGTGTAGACAATTTTCTTGGTGTTGACTTATTCGAAGCTGAGAAGCTGGTCGCATATATGAAAACATTGGCACAATCTCCTGCTGCTGGTGCCGATAAGTTGGACCTTGTAATTGCCAAGTCTCAGTTGTTGTCCTTTTATCGCTCAAAAGGATATTCTGAGCTCCCCAGATTTCAGTGCTCCAAGAATGAAGATGGTCTGCAGTTAGAGGATGAAGCAAGTTTGCAAGTATCAGTATCCAGTTTTAATGGTTCAAGAACATCATGTGGTCAGGAGAATACTTCAACCCAGAAAAGCTCTTGTAACAAACGGAAGCATGATCTAAAAGATGGTGAGTATGGAAGAAAGAAAGAAAAATTTATCCACGAGTCTCTCACTGAATCGTGGGATTCCTTTGACGATGAAGTTGAGTTGGCTTCACCCTCTGGAAAGAGGCAAAACGGCTCCGAGTCTTTTGCTGATGATTTTCCCGATGGAAGAAACACCATATCACGTGCAAAGGTTTCTTCTGCTCCCAAGCCATCGTTTAAGATTGGGGAGTGCATCCGAAGGGTTGCTAACCAAATGACCGGTTCTCCATCTTTCTCGAAAAGCAGTAGCCAGAAGCTCGATGAAGGAACCAATGGGGTTGCTGATGTACCTGATGGTTCCTTGCCGCATTCTGAAGATTTGGAGACGAAGGCGGTGTCTACTGCACCGGAATATTCCTCACAATGGGACTTGCTAGCTCAACTGTTCTCGACTGCTGAGCATCCTATTGGCACCTATAGCGTGTCAGACATTATCAGTTTCTTCTCGGATTTTAGGAACTCAGTAGTTATCAACCCTGATGATAAAGATGGTAGGAGCAGAGAATTAGCATATATGGGTGGTTCTTCTGAAATGTTTGAATTTGAGGATATGAGTGACACATATTGGACAGACAGGGTCATTCAAAATGGCTCTGAAGAACAACCGCCTCGTAGGGGTCGGAAACGGAAAAACCAACTTGTTCCTGCTGACGCAGATAAACGTCATCAGCGTTCAAACTCAAAGAAACAGCATTTGGATGGTTATCGCAATGTGGCAGCGGACAAACCATCTGGTTACGTTGATGTGAATGCACCGGCAGAACTTGTGATGCATTTCCCAATTGTAGATTCTGTTCCTTCTGAAACAAACTTGAACAGGATGTTCAGGCGATTTGGTCCTTTGAAAGAATCCGACACTGAAGTTGATCGGGATACAAACCGAGCTCGGGTGGTGTTCAAGAAGTGCCACGATGCCGAAGCTGCTTACGGAAGTGCCCCGAAGTTCAACATTTTCGGCCAAACGCTTGTCAATTATCATCTCAACTACTCTGTTTCGGTGCCGTTCAAAACTCCAACTATTGCGACAACCCGAGGCGAGGAAGACGCAACATCATTTCTAGAGTATTGAAGGCTTAGTCATGGTATTCAGGTACTATTTACCCCTGTAACTTCCAAATGTCTAAGTCTGATTCCTTCATACTGTTCTGTGTGCTGAATTTCCAATATCAATTCCTATTTATAGTTTTTTCCTCAAATAACTTAGTTTCCGTCGTTATTTGGCAACAATGAGTACAGGGTTAGATCTCAATTCTTGTTTCTTATACAGTTTTTCAATCTTATTAGACTCGACATCTTAGTTGACAAATGATGGTACTCCATATCCAAGTTACTGGTGTTATTTGGTTAGACTCTGATTTTTATACTTCAACTTTGTTTATATCCTGAAATATTTAATATTTTGTCAGTTAAGTTTCAGCACAGAAAAGGTTATCTCAATTTTCACCTCCCTTGAATGTATTTGTCTTTCGGTGCGTCCTGAAAAATTGAGCCTTTTTAATTTCATCGTCTAAATTTAAGCTTTGAAATCTGTATTCTTCGATGAAATAATCACGTGTTTGATCTCTTCGAAAATTGCCGTGCCTCGAGCAAAATGGTTTACCGACCACATGCATCTTTGTTGGAATCGTTCATTCAAGTTAAGAGTGGCTTATGCATGGAATTGCTCTCTCCGATTCTTGATGTTGGATATTCTAGCCTGTTCTAGTCTTACATGATGATCTCTTGTATTTTGCAGACCATAATCAAAGTGTCGAATATCTTTCCGGAGACTAATGCAACGCAGCTGATACTGATTCCCGTTGCACATCCACATTGCCGACCTGTTCTCAGCTCATCATCAGGCATCAAACTGTATCACATAAGGATGTGCTTTTGTATAGTGATCGTAGCATTAACCATTTTACTTGTAGTTTTTGCTCCTGTTGAGTAGGAGAACTCATCGTGAAAGCCGGCTGCTTTCTATTGATTGTGGTAGCATTTGACATTTGTTGATCGAAAGCTAGTCAAGAGGTAGCTGCACTGGTCAGTTGCATATGCTTGTGAGCTGTAAAGTTCTGGCTCCAATTTTACAAGATGATGAATGCTAGAAGCTAGGAAAGAAAAGAAGCGGGATACCGCGAAGGTCTGGGTCCGGCCATGACTCGCTGTGATCCGGATCGTCTCGAAAGGGTTCAAATATCGACAATGATGGAGCTCGAGTTGAGTCGGCCATGACTCGCTGTGATCCGGATCGTACTCGAAATCCGGATCGTACTCGAAATGAAACATGCGGAACGGGGATGGTCTGTGTCGCATTTTGTGCAATCAAATCACGATGTAGATGGCATGTTTCAAGGTTATGATAAAGTTACAATTTGTGAATAGTTTAAGAAGATCAATCAGGGACATGAGGATATTATAGGGGAGGTAATGAAAGAATCTTTACTAAAATGAATTAATCAATTTGGATTAACGTTAAAGGCAATTCCCCATCAACAGATCCTTGAGCGGTCGTACCAAGTGTTAGACATGTTGATTTTCAGACAATCCTTAGCCTTCGGGTTGTGTTTCAAAGTTTATTATACCACCTAATATCCAGATACCAAACAAATTTAAATTTAAGTCGAGTGAAGTTGTGATTGCAATGGGTTGTGTTTCCAATCATCATAAACCGTACTACGTGCCCAAGCGACAGATCACAGCGCAGAAGAGTCACGACAACAAAAATAAGCACATCTCACAAACACACAAGTAGACTAAGTTTTCTTCCAAAAAAAAAAAAAGTAGACTAAGTTTTCTTTGAACAACTTAGTATTTGTCATACTCGTCTAATTAAAATTCGAGTTAGTTAGAATATTAGAAAATGGTAAATTTTTTTTAATAAATATTTAATATTAATATTTTTTAATGACTTAACCCCAAAACCTGATTAAATTAGAACAAGTTTTTCATAGTTAATCTAAATATTTCAATTACTTACATTTAAACACCACCACCACCCATTTAATGTTTTTGTATGAGCACATCCAGAAAGCACCATACATGGGACATCGCACGAATAAATTGGAGACAAATTTTTTCCTCCCAAACAACTTGTTTGGAACCAAATCACATAAGAAAAAAATTCTTTTAACTTAACAAAATGGAAATGGAAAGGAATCACTTTCCTATTTTCTTGTTTGGAACCAAAATTTTAACTAAAGAATTGATTTAACTTTTTTACAATAATACCATTCATATATTATAAAGAACCAAAACAAGACGAGGAACCAAACAAAACCAAACAGGAACAACCACTTTATCTTCTGTCATGACCTTAATGTTGGCAGCAGGTTTGTTTTGAGATTCCCAAGTATTCCAAACATGACGCATATAGACTAGATCATAAAAAAAAAATATGTGAACAAAGAAACATTGTCAATATCGCTGACCAAGCAGTTGACCACAGTCCATCCCATCAAATAGTCAGAAGCAAGCCAAAAGACAATCAGAATATACCCAAGGTTGACGAAGAACAGTCAATAAACATCAAATGTTGGAGACACTTGCAGGGTGCACGAAGCAAATCATAGAAGAAAAAAAAATCTTTCTCCAGCAATTTAAATTAAGTCTCATAAAATCTCAGAATTTGACAGACAAAGCACACTACTTATCACCACAACTCAACCAACCTTCCAAATGTTTATGGCCATTTTGCAATCTACGAACCAGACTAAATTAGTTTGAATGTTAACATCTAAATTAGTGTGCTTGTGAATCCATTACCAACAAAGAGCAACAACAGAACATCGACCCTCGCCTTTCCGCAATTAATCATCGACTTCGCAACCCGTGTGAAAAAACCTTAAAATTAGATTGCATTATTTCCCCCAAATCGCTCTCAAAATTTGATCCCCGCGACGAAAATAGAAACACCACCCCCGACACATACGTAACCAAAAGATCCGTAAACTACGCGGTAGGAAAAGAGGGAGAGGGTGATATTTTAGGGCATACTTGGAGCGAATTGGGGATCGTAACTAAGCCGCCTATTGCCGGAGTAGTGAGTCGTCGGAGGTCAGTCCATGTTGCCGGAGGTCAGTCAATGTCGCCGCTGAGAGAGCCAAAATTTGGAGTTAGGGTAAAATGAGAGAGTGTTATTATACTGTCGAGAGAGAATAAGGAGAAAAGGTTGGTAATTTTCATTTTTGGTTAGGGATAAAATTGGTATTTTAGGCACAATTCTGTTTTGGTCCCAATAATTTCGACCTCTTTTGGAAGGAATCAAAATCAAGAGTTTGAGACCGGAAAAGAATTTCTTTCCTCACCAAAAATGGTTCCAAACATACTCAATTTTTTAAAACTCAGGAAATGAATTCATTTCCCTTCATTTTTTATGTTTTCAAACAGGCTGAAAAGGCTCAAAGATCACACGAGTTCACACATGAGTGTCTCTTAGTCGTTCTTTCCGTAATAAAGTACAGGCATCTGAAGCGTGGAATTCACAATTAACAAAATCACGAACTCGAATTAACTTGAAACCTTTCAGTAGAGGCTCCTTGTCAACCCAGGAATGCAATTTCCACAAGAAATTAAGATTGGAAGAGAAGAATATGGGGATTGGACAGAAATTGGTTAACACCAAATTATGATCATCATTCACACTTAATACAAAATTACATCAAGTTATTTAAAGGAAAACATGAACAACATGATAACTGACCTTAACCTTGGTTATTAGACCTAACCTAACTTAACTACTTAATTAATTGATGATTAACTGATTACAAGGACTTAATCAAAAATACACGAATGACTTATTTGTACTAAATGAAGACCTTTTACACAATTAAATAAAATGCCAAGGACTTATACGTAAAAAGGCTTAACCACCCAGCCCAGTCTCGCCACGACACGCGGCCCACTCCTCCACTTCTGTAACTACTCCAGCGCGCCTTTCAAATGTGCATAAACCGTCTCCAACGGCTAGTAGCCGTAGTTGTTCTTCGCGCGTGGACTTTTCTTCTTCTTTTTCTTCATTAACTTCAGTTGTTACGATTACTTCAACATCTGTTTCTCGATCATTTGCTTGAATGTCTGGCATGTTTTGCTCGATCAAATTATCCACACAATATTTCTCCCCGCTTAAGTTCCTTTCCCACAAGGAACTAGAAGGAAATTAAGCTTTGATGTCCTTGTAGAATTCCCATGTTGCAGCACTGATGGGAGAGCCCCACCATTTGATCAAGACCTGGCCAAGATCAATTCAGGTTCGCGATCAGGGAAATAATGAGAAGGGACATCCAATCGTGGAGAAGTAACATCACCAACAAAAGGCTTCAGTTGAGAGATATGGAATGTTGGATGAATGTGTGAAGAAGGAGGTAGGTCTAGAGTGTATGCCACTGCTCCTTTCTTGTCAACAATGTGATACGGTCTGAAATAGCATGGAGAGAGTTTTTGATTGAACCTGTGTTTCAAAGATTGCTGTCGATAAGGTTGCAGTTTGAGAAGAACCAGATCACCAATGTTGAAGACACGATCACTGCATTTCTTGTCAGCATGTTGCTTCATGCAATTTTGTGCTCTCTCCAAGTGGTATTTAAGCAATTTCACATTGTCCTTGCGAGCTGATAAAAACCTATCCACAACCTCGAGAGGAGAATCACCAGCAAAATAAGGGAGATGCAATGAGGGTGGCTATCCATACAGAGCTTCAAAAGGGGATATACCAGCAGACGTATGATAATTAGTATTATACCAGAACTCAGCCAAAGACAACCAATGACTCCAATCATGTGGTTTGTCATGAGTCATGCATCAAAGATATGTTTCCAACCCTTTGTTCATAATCTCAGTTTGTCCATCTGTTTGAGGATGGTAGGAAGTGGACATTTTGAGATCAACCCCCTGAAGCTTGAAGAGTTCTTGCCAGAAAGCACTAAGGAATATAGAATCTCGATCACTAATGATCATTTCTGGAAGCCCATACAACTTGAAGATGTTATCGAGAAAGACACGAGCAATATCCTCTGCAGAAAAAGGATGTTTAAGAGGCAAGAAGTGACTGAATTTACTCAGTCTATCAACCACAACCAGAATGGTGGTGTAACTAGCTGAAGTTGGAAGTCCTTCAATGAAGTCTAACGAGATGCATTGCCATATAGCTTGTGGAATTAAAATAGGTTGAAGCAACCCAGGAGAAGCAGCTGTATCGTGTTTACACTATTGGCAAGTGATACAAGCACGAACAAAACTATGAACGTCCTTCTCCAAACCCTTCCAAGAAAGCACTCCTTGCATCCTTTTATAAGTTGCTTGCATCCCTGAATGTCTATCACGACTCGATCTGAGGTTGGTGATTGGCACTAGACTTTGCGATATATTGACAACACAATGCAAGTCTAGTAAGCCTCAAAACCGTCTCACAACAATCAACTCAAGCGGAAGACAAATTACCAACAGAAACCAACAAGTCTCAAATCATCTCAAAAGTCTAATTGACATGCAGAAACCTTCTTATCAAAATGCGGAAGGCAAATTAAAACCAAAATAATTTTACAAACCAAAGATCACAAACATCTCCAAAATCACTACTACTACGGAGCGTTTATACATAATAGAACAATGGCACTGTCCTAAGACCTCAAAAGTAGCCCTCGAAAGAGAAAGAGCTGGACTGGTACCACGATCTTCAAACACTCGAAAAGAACTAGGATCTCTGGGAACCTGAAATTGATTTGTAAGGGGTAAGTGTCTGAAAACACTTAGCAATGGATAGAACATAATATATTAGTTATGGCTGGAATATGCATGCAACAGAACTTAATCATGCTCGACTTCACTCAAATCAAAATGCGTGATCATCAAATGCTACTACTAAACACAAATATCAACACACACACACAGAGCTATGAATAGTTTTTTGTAATGCCCCTTCTTCAGGTGACAGGGGCATCCAAATGGCCAAACAAATCTTTTGTTCACAAATATCAGAAACTAGTGTACAAATGTAAACTACTAATAGCTTACAACAAATATAAGCTATTAATAGTGTACAAATGTAAACTAGTGATACCCCCAAACTATGAGCTCATAGACTAACATCCCCAGTTAGTACGGGAAAACCCATTCATTTCTCTCACACAGAAACACATCTTATCAGAACAGATGACCCAACAGTCCAGAATCATATCCATCTCACATGGACATGCCACACATATCAAATCAGCTTGAGGCTATTCACAAACATCACATGTCTTACCATAATCACAAATATGTCCAAATGTATCATAGACCGAACCATATGCATGTGACTCACATAATCAAGATTTGAAACATACACATAACAAACACAACCAAAGTTATCATGTACTATCCGCTTACCCAACAAACACCATTCAAAAGTGGCGATTCCCAAATCTGAAACTCCTTTCACGTTGAGTTCCTTCAACCTCGGAAGAATCTGTCCAAATATACACAACCACATAATGAGGTTAACTCTTGACTCTTGGTTTCCAAAACTAATTCACCTCAAACACTTCATAATGACCAACTGAAATGCATTCGCAAATCATCATCGCAAATCATCGCAAAGTCATCCAAATGCAACCAATAGCTCAAATCTTTTAAATACTTCATTCCATACCAAGTACCAACATGTATATACTCTGAGAACAAGTCACGCAAGCAAACATGCTCAACAATCTGTTTTGCCGAACCAAGCCTTTACGAAGCTCATCGCAAGTCCAATCGCAAATAACCATCAAAAATCACTCAAACATACCAAACTAAGCCCAAACTTCACTTCAACATAACTCCCCTGTATATACTCAACATCTCAGAACCAACCATTAACCTCAGAATAAAAAATAATCAACTTATCAAGCTCAACTCTCAAACTTGCTCAACTGTGAACTCAGACAGACTATCCGAACTTCAAAAGCATGCACAAGACATTTCCCTCAACCAAATCAAGTAAACGATATAGATTCGGAAAGCTCATGAAGTACTCTAACATCTGCTTCACAACAATCAAGTCCAATTTGGAGCTTAAGTCCACTTACCAAGATGATCTTCCTGTCCTCGTTCAACAGCCTACCTCAGCAGTAGCTTATAGTTCAAAGACAATTTCTCGTTGATCCTTTCATCCAAATAATATGTATGATATACCAAAAGAAAGCTCAGAGAGTCTTCTATAAACTATCCAAATTTCGTTATCAAATTCTGAGTCTAAGTCTACTTACCAAACCAATATTCTTCCCGTTGTTCACTGGTTACCTCAGAAACGAGCTCGCTGTTCAAAACTGATTTCCCGTCGACTCCATGATCCAAATCAAACGTGTAATACACTATTAGAAAGGTCTATTCATGCTCTACAAATTTCTTTTCATGTTTGAAGTCTATATCTGAACGAAAGATCACTTACCGAGCTAAACTTCTTCACCTGTCTACTCTTTCTCTTTCCTCATACCCTCTCTCCTCTTTTCTCTGTTTTTCATTTTATGGGTTATCAACTGAGCTTCCAGCCACTTCCAAATCCTTTTTAAGTGTATAAGGTAAGCAGGTGAATCACTTCCAGCCCCCTTTAACCGACCTAAATAGCTTTTAACTTAGGTAACAATGTGATTGGTCAATGTAACTCTTTGGTCCAATCACAGCTCAGCAACTTTGAGCCAAATTTACACCAACTTCCTTTCACTTCTGAGCAATTGTGAAGGCTAAATTGTAGGATATTATGTCTAATTTCTGAATTGTACTCCCTTGTGTCAATTAGAGCAAAAATGAAGAAGTTATGGCCATTTAAGTGAGCAAAGGTCATTCTGCCCGAGAAATTCACAATTACACTTGCGCAACTCTGAAATTCATTGCAACAACTTGGTCAAACTTGAACCAATTCGTAAACAGAATCAAATAACATCTAAGTGCACTTCTAAAACTCAACCCCCAAGTACGTGGCACAATGCAAAGATTAACCGACCAATTCCGAGAGTCTCACAATGTCCCCCTGATGCTGATTCATGTTAGACCGACAAGAGTCTCTTACGAACTTGCAAATCAGGACCAACAACAAATCGACCTTTTCTAAATAATTTACCTCCTCAAAGTGTAAAAACACCTTTTGGATCCTCTTGTTCTTCTAAGAAAGCAATCCATTTAACCAGATTAGGATCCTTCTCATAGCTAGCAATGATAGCATCCATGAAATCATCAACACTGTATGTACATAAGGCAGCAAAATCAGGATTCTCTAACAAGGCATCAATATCCACCTTACAAGAAAAATAGTCTCCACTTGGTATTCTTGAAAGAGCATCAGCAGCTGTGTTATCAGACCCTTTCTTGTAGACAATGTGGAACTCATAGCTCATGAGTTTTGCCAACCAAGAACACTGACTTACAGTAGATAATTTCTGACATAAAAGGTACTTCAAACTCTTATGATTAGTTTGAATAATGAATGGTTTGTAAGCAAGATAATGGTACCATCTTGTTACTGCCATTACTACAGCTTTAAGTTCTTTCTCATAAACAGAGAAAGCTAAAAATTTGGGACCCATGGCTTTGCTGAAATATGCAATAGGATGGTGATCTTGCATCAATACAGCTCCTACTCCTTCCTTGGATGCATCTGTTTCTACCACAAAAGGTTTGGAAAAATCTGGTAATGCCAATACAGGTGCATTGATCATAGCAAATTTCAATCAATGGAAAGCTTCCTCTGCAGCATCAGACCAAACGAAAGAATCTTTCTTGAGAAGATTGGTCAATGGTTTGCTGATTAAACCATAATCATGAACAAAATGCCTGTAATAACCATATAATCCAAGGAATCCACGTAGTTGTTTCAAGGTTCGAGGGACTGGATAATCTTGCATTGCTGTAATCTTTTTTGGATCTGTTGCAACACCTCCAAGGGAAATAATGTGACCAAGTTACTCCACATATGTAGATCCAAACACACACTTACTCTTCTTAGCATACATTTGATTAGCACGTAAAGCTTGCAGTACCAGTTCCACATGTTGTAAATGTTGCATGAAGGTAGAGCTATAGATGAGAATATCATCAAAAAACACCTTAATAAAGTTCCTCAAATAGGGTCTGAAAACGTCATTCATCACTCCTTGGAAAGTTGCAGGAGCATTTGATAATCCAAACGACATTACTAAGAATTCATACAACCCTTCATGAGTCTAAAAAGCTGTCTTATGAACATCCATAGGAGCCATTCTGATCTGATGATAACTAGATCGAAGGTCAATCTTGCTGAACCACATAGCACCTATAAGCTCATCAAGAAGCTCTTCAATTACTGGAATAGGGTGCTTATCTTTGATAGTGATGGCATTTAGAGCACGATAATCAACACAAAACCTCCATTTTTCATCCTTCTTTTTAACCAATACAACAGGAGAAGCAAAGTTGCTATAACTGTGTTGAATGACACCAGCTTGAAGCATCTCCTTCACCATTTGTTCAACTACATCTTTTTGTACACTAGAGTGTCTATATGGCCTCAGATTGACTGGATTGCTGCCTTCCAAAAGAGGAATTGAATGTACCTGAGTTCTTGTAGGGGGCAGCTCTTTTGGTTCTTTAAATACATCCTCATACCAAGACAAAAGATCATCCATTTGTGCTTGCTCTAACTCTGCAATTTGAATTTCTTCTGGTTCATCATCATGTTCTTCTTCCTCTTTTGGATAAAACTTAACAAGAGTGAGCCTACAAAATTCAATATCTACTTCTTTCTCAGCAATCAACAACTTGACCATTTGTTCTGGAGAACTTTCTTGTAATGCACTTCTCTTCGTACCATGCAATTCAACCTTCTCGCCATCCACCAGAAATTCCATCTGCAACTTCTTAAAATCCCATTGGATTTTACCAAGTGTTTCAAGCCACTATATTCCCAAAACCATGTCATAATTTCCAAGATTCAAGAGCATTATATCAGCAACAAAATCTTATCCTTGTAGAGTCCAAGTAAATTCTTTGCACATCTGATTACATTGGACTTCTCCACCATCTACAACTCTGACTTTCATCAACTTGTGTTCCTCAATGGCACACCCTAGCCTCTTAGCTACTTGGACATCTAAAAAATTATATGTACTTCCAGAATTAATGAGAATGAATAAAGATTGACCATAAGCTTGTCCCGATACCTTTATAGTACGATAACTCTACAATGTTCTTCCCATCAACGCATGTACTGACAAGATTAGTTCATCGATTTCTACAGCTTCTTCACAGTTAAAACACTCTTCAAAAAGCTTGACCTTGGATGCATCTTCTTCATCATCAGATCCTTCGACCATAAATGACTTCCCTCGATTTGCGCATTTATGACCTTGTACATACTTCTCATCACACCAGAAACACAACCCTTTTGCTCTTTTCTCTTCAATTTCTTTTGACCTCACTTTGTCATACGATTTGTTCTTTTGGTTTATATTAGCAAAGTTCCTGGTCATCTCTTATGATCCTGCTGTAAGAGAATTGCCTTGGTTTCCTGCAACTCTAGTAGTAGATTGTACAGGTGTAGGCAACAGAGGTTTCTGATTATATGGAATTCTAGTTAACTCTCTTGACCTTCTGAGATTGAAGTTGAGTTTGTTTTCTTCCAATTGTGCTAATTGGAAGGCTTGTGATTGTGGAAAGAAAATCTCAATAGCCATTGAGATTTCAGGTTTCAATCCTTGCAGAAAAATAGGAGTGCATGCTCATCTGGAAGATCCACCAGAGAGTTTATCATCAAAATCACTTTGATATTCTTGTACACTCCCTTCTTGTTTGCAACTCAGTAGTAACTTCATAGGGCTTGTATACGTGCTACTGGCAAATCTCTTCTCCACTTCTGCCTTAAATTCTTCCCAAGTGAAGTCAATCACATTTTTCCTTCTTTTAATGAAACTGCGATACCACTTCAATGCTTTACCTTCTAAATGCATGTGCACTATCTTCATCTTCATGTTGGTCTCCACTCTTTCCACTTCAAAGAGCTGTTTGCACTTGGAAATCCACTCACTAACTTTGGTTCCATCAAACTTGGGAAATTTAAATTTGAATGAATTCCAGTAGGGTCGATTTACACGATCAATTCCTGACCAACTGGAATCTTTTACTACTTCTCGATTCATAGTTGCGGGTACTAATTCAGCCTCCTTTCCTTTGTCCAATTCACTCGTTTTCTCCAAGTGCTTGGCCAAGTTAGTGTTCTGTACTGTCAACCCTGCAACTGAAGCTTCTATCCCATTGTATTTATCATTCACATCCACTCGAACTTGATAGATTTCTTCATGTAATTCCTTGATCAATTCAATAATATCATCAAGCTTCATGATTAATAACTTTCCAGGACTTTCGGCTCTGATACCAAATGAAGCGTGGAATTCACAATTAACAAAATCACGAACTCGAATTAACTCGAAACCTTTCAATGGAGGCTCCTTGTCAACCCAGGTAGGCAATTTCCACAAGAAATTGAGATTGGAAGAGAAGAATATGGGGATTGGACAGAAATTGGTTAACACCAAATTATGATCATCATTCACACTTAATACGAAATTACATCAAGTTATTTAAAGGAAAGCATGAACAACATGATAACTGACCTTAACCTTGGTTATTAGACCTAACCCAACTTAACTGCTCAGTTAATGGATGATTAACTGATTACAAGGACTTAATCGAAAATACACGAAGGACTTATTTGTACTAAACGAAGACCTTTTACAAAATTAAATAAAATGCCAAGGACTTATACGTTAAAAGGCTTAACCACCCGGCCCAGTCTCGCCACGACACGCGGCCCACTCCTCCACTTCCGTAACTACTCCAGCGCGCCTTTCAAATGTGCATAACCGTCTCTAATGGCTAGTAGCCGTAGTTGTTCTTCGCGCGTGGACTTCTCTTCTTCTTCTTCTTCGTTAACTTCAGCTATTGCGATTACTTCAACTTCTGTTTCTCGATCATTTGCTTGAACATCTGGCGTGTTTTGCTCGATCAAATTATCCACACAACAGCATCACCACTTAATCATATAATGTGAGTTTAGGTTTAGTTCCTTACTATGTGTGTGATTCAAATCTTGCAAAATTTTATAAAGCCATTAAATGGTTGCTTAGCACTAATTATTGATTTCGGGTAATTAGAATGAAGACACTCGTTTTTCTTTATGAATCCAAGTTAGGCGATGAAATGAAGGAAGGTTGGCAATTTCCTCGAACAGTTTGGTCCGACATCTGCCTGTCTTTTTTTTTTGTGTGGGAAAAGTATCTGCCTCTCTCTTTGTATTATACATATATACCACAAATTGTGATTGTATTTGTGACCTTTTCTTGCCCGCTCACGTGCGTGCGACCGGTCACAATACCCTTTTCACGTGATGGGAGTGTGTTAATGTGATAATGGAAGGACATGCATCAAATCGATACTCATGCTCAGTAAATCAGACTTAATTCTTATTTTGCAAGTACGAAAAATATTGATTTTTTAAGAATTAAATATATTAATTTTGATCAAGTATAGTCTCTATGGCAGAAATAAACGATCAGTAATATCCTATGCTACCCTACCTTAAACCCTTTTATCTACAATATTTACTCTAGATCTTACTCGGGTCACACAATATTGACTCTGTTTTTGGACAGATATAGCACACTATAAGGGCAAAAACACAAAGTTGCTGCAATTTATGAGGTACCCTACTCAACACTTTGGATAAATTAGCCTTCCGTTTAATCATCAAAAACCAAATTTACACCAATTATCTGACAACTAAAGCCCTAAAAAATATGCAGCACTCCGGCACGAGCTGGATCCACCAGATAGTAGACGTCCTTGGCCACGAAACTAAATAGATGCTAGATTCCACTGATCATATAAATAGCAAAATGCTACTATGCTAGAGAGCTCTACTCGTTTCCGTGCATTGATGGAACAATCATATGCGATCCTTGTGCCTGCAAGAATGGAAAGAGCCGATACGACATCCGTAAAACTTCTGCAGTAATTTCGGCAGTATGGTATTTGTTAGGCGTATTATTCTGCAGAAGAGCTCCAAGAAATAAAATAAAGCAGCAAGCTCTTCTTCAGTAGATCAAGAACAGAAACCAAAACTAGGCGGAAAACAAATTTATGCTCAATGAAAAACAGTGGAAACACAAATCATAAAACCTCATGGCCATACTTTTGTATCATCAAAACAAGATAACACACAGACAGACCCCGATCAAACAATCAATGGAATAATCTGATAAATTAGAACGACTTGCTAGTGTCGCTTTTTTCTTTGTTTATGCTTCCATATAACAAGGTAAATCTGTTAAATTCCACTACTTTAATGGAGCTACCTAGTTAATTTAGAAGTCGGTAACAGAAATGAAAACAGGTAAACATCAAAAAAATGACGTTTCCGGTTCCCATGCACTGGAATGTGAAATAAAACCCCAAGTTCTTTCAGGTTGCAAACAATAACGCACTTGAAACTTTCTACCACTCAAAATAAATCTGTTGGAAGAACTTGCACCGTTGGGCTTTATAATGAATATAAATTTTAACAAATGCAAGCAATTATCGAACAAAACCATATGGACCGGTTAATTAATCTAACAAGTTGCAATCCTGACCAGTTAGGACAGCTACAAACACCTAATAACTAAAACGTGTCATCGCCACTAAAATCTCCCAAAACAAATGGAACCCATCCAAGTACACACTAGCACAGATGTAGTAGAATGGAAGATAACAAAACCGAAGTACTAAGCTTTCTAGCATGGGCATCAGATTGGAACAATAAAAAAACATAGGTTCCACTTAGTGCCAGCAACAATTTTCGATCAAAATTTTACAAAACCAATGCTCTCGGGAATAATTGACCATTATATGAGGATAGCTCTGTCATGATTTTTTATAAATATTAAATATGATAGCTTTGTAATGATATCTTCAATTAATCCATCACGGCTCTAAAAATTCACCTATCCTTGACAAAGGTGCAAGCACTCTACTGTCATATACAGTTCATGGTAGGTGGCTGTGCTTAGAACTGCTACATGTACTCTTCGGAGCACATAACATTTGTTAGCATAATGTACTTTTCTGGAACTCTGTGTATTTTTGTGCGTGTTTGTCTGTGTGAGAGAGAGAAAGCGAGGGAGAGTAGATGATCACCTGAGGATTCGCGAAGTTTGACGAACCTTGGAGTGCATACTGTTATGTTGATGTAAGACAACGTAAGCAAAGAGGAGACAAATCACCAAGTTTTTCCAGAATACAACAAATGAAACCAGAAAAGATTTCTGAAGATCTCAGACCTGTATGTTTTGTGCAGGTAGACTGCCCACAGGGTCCCTCTTAGCCGATCCTTCTCCACCCCTTGCAGTTCCCTTCGCATCACCCTATCAGAGCATGTAAACGAGATAATCGGTAAGTGTTTGAACCTTTAGTAAAGATAAATATTCTTCTACAAGAGAGATACGATCCAAGTGATAAGGAGACAGAGGTCAGATCAGATTTTTACCTCCATCTGTAGCATTGCAGCCATCCAACAAAGCCAATCCCGTTGAGAAAAAGAAAGAAAATGTCAATTTTGATTTATTTTTTTATCAACAGACGATATAACTTGATAAATACAACAGAATCAAAAGCAAGAACGAACTTACCTCTCTGTATCTAGCCAGGTAGACTTTAAGGGGCTCAATGTAATCTTCAAACCCTAATGTTGCCATTGCCCACAGCAAATCGTCGCCATTGATCGTCTTCCGCTTTTCCTTCTGACACTTGTCACTTGCCCTGAAAGAAGAAGCAGCCAGAGCAAAATACCATATCATATAATAGGCCTCAAAACCTAAACCCCGAGTTCCAGAACCCTCGACTGCCCCAAAGGAAACACTCATTCCAAGCTAACTATTTTTCATAGTTAGATAAAGCACTAACCGAAACGACAGACCAGACAATTCATCTCAAACTTGTACTGACGAAAAGTACGAGAGGGCAGAGAAACACAGTTTCTTACTCGCTCGTGATGAAGCTGATGAACTCGGAGACACATTCCTGGACGGTATCCTTAGCGTCCTTGGCGATCTTCCCGTTGGCCGGGAGCGCCTTCTTCATGATCCTGCTGATGTTAGCAATGGGCAAGAACCTGTCTTGCTCCCTCACACCCGACGAGCGGGGGCTCTGCTCCCCACCGCTCTCGTGGCTCCCCCCGGCCGGACTCCCCGGATTATCCGCCATCAAAACTACCTAAAACCACGCAAGTAGCAAAACCATAAACCCGAAAAGCACCAATCTTTAACACTGCTCATCAACAAAGGTCAAAGCTTTCCTCTTTCAAACTAACAAGTGATCACCAACTGAGGAAAAAAAAAAACTGGGTTTCACACAAATAATCGAAATTTAATTTTTTTTTAAGGTAATAAATTTACGCCTAGATTAGAACCCGTGAGGGATTGAACCGCTAGGCCAAATGCCCTTTGGTACAAATAATCGAAATTCATAAAAATAAGAAGGGGGGAATTTATAATAAATAAATAAAATAAAAAACCCCAGATCGAGTTAATAAGCCCTAGATCATCATAGAGAAAAGGAGTCAACGAATAACCCAGAAGAAAGGGGGAAATTGGGGTTTTAAATTAATAATATTGTTCAGGGGTTTACCTTTACAAAGGAGAAGGGGTAAAAGAGGGAGGGGAGGGGAGGGGAGGTGGGTTTTGTATTTGGCGCGAGAAGAAAGGCGATTGATGATTGGTTTATTTGATTTGTGGGAAAATTTTGTTTTTAATTGAGACACACACACAGAGAGAGAGATTTAAGTTTTGGGAGATCTGACGATGGAGAAGAGCTTGGAGATGGTAATAGCGAAGGCGGAGATGAGGGGGTTCTTTCTGGGGTTTTCACTTTTTCTGACTGTTTACTCATTTATTAATGGGAAAAGTTTACTTTAGTCCATGTAGTTTGAACATTTTACGTTAATAATACATGGTTTAAACTGCATCAAATTAGAGAAGAGAATGGGGTTTCATGTCTTGACAATCCAATATTATTTGGTTTTATTGGTCTGATATTTGGAAAAAAAAATTACGGATCTTTTTGTAGAAAACCAAAATAATTTACACCGAACTTTAATTTTCCAAAGTAGTTGTACTCTACCCCTAATACCCTAACAACTTACTAATTAGCCACCTCTCTCATTCAGAAAATTAATTATCAATTTTCCAGACTCCCATGGAAGAGAATATTTCTAATTGTTTAAAGGGTAAATTACCCTCAGGCCCCTGAGTTTTGTACGAATTTGTGGTAGAGCCCTTGTATAATTTGAATTAGATATAGGGTCCCTACTTTAAACGAAATATTTGTATTAGGTCCCCGGTCACCGGAACATAGGATTTCTTCTAACGAGGGTCTCTGCGAAAAGACCATAGTGCTTCTCACTCAAAACTTAAGTCAACAGTTAAAAAAAACACTTTTACCATACCAATTAAGTATAAATCTCTCCCAATAGTTGTCAAACCCTAATTTTTTACTCATACTTTACCCAATGTCCATTATCTCCATCTTCTTCCCCAATCTTCTTCTCTAAGGTTGGGTCGTAGCTGAGGGTCCGGTCAAAGCTAAAGGTGGGGCATTAGTCGAAGCTTGGAGGTCAAAGCTGAAGGTCGAGTTCAAGGTCAAGCTAGAAGTTGGGGTTTGGTCGAAGTCGAAGCTTGGAGGGCAAAGTTGAAGGTCAGGTTCAAGTCGGGGTGAAAGCAAGCTGAAGCTGGAGGTCGGGGTGAAAGCTAAAGCTGGAGGTCGGGGTGAAAGCTGAAGGCTGGGATTTTGTCGAAGCTGGAAGTGTCGAGGTTTGTGAAATCTGAAGTTTAAGCTTAGGTAGATTTCGAAGTTCGATAGTTTGAAAATGTCCTCCTCTAACATTTCATATGAGGTTGAAGATGATGCACGCTACAGGAACATTGAATGTAAATGTGGGATTCGTGCTTTGGTAAAAATTTCCAAATCTGAAAAAAATAATGGGAGATTGTACTATGCTTGTGAGAAAAAAAGTTGTAAATGGATTGGGTGGTGTGTTCCACGTGATCGCTCTTTCAATGGCAGTCGGGCATTCAGCAAAGATGATCGATCCAACCTTTATGCTATAAGGAAAGAAGAAGACTTGACTGGGACAAATGTTGATCAGCTTGCAGAAGAAATAAGAACGATGAAGGACTTGGTGAAACAGCAGGCAAACAATAACGTAGCTTTCCTGGAAAGATTGGTTTTGGTGTTAGTTATTTGTAACCTTTTTATGTTTTTCCAGTTGATGTTTAGAAAGTGAACTTATAAGGCAGAAAAGTTTGTAACCATTTCGGATTCACTTCTTTAAGGTTGAAAAACTAGGTGTTGGTGACATCCATACTTCAAACATCCATACTCCAAACTAAGTCAAAGAATAGGTTTGTTCAACAAATATATGTCAACACCTAAACTTTGACAAAATGAGAATCTTAAGTTTAGCGACAAACTTGTTTAATGTTCAACAAGCATACGAAAGACGACTTCAAATGAAGTTAAGCCAAAAAGCATACGATGTTCCAATTCTAACATTCAAAATACATCGACAAAATAGAACATGAGCTGATCTAAGTTGATCCATCTCCATGACCTCTAGCTGCACGAACTCTTGATCCACGACCTCTAGCTCCACGACCTTCAGCTGCACGATCTCTAGTTGCACGCCCTCTACCTCTTTGAGTTCCAAACTTTGGAGTTCCTAGACTTTCACTTATCAAAGCTGTTGGGTTTGTGCTGGTTGAAACACCTGGATGCCCACTACTAAAAGCCTCAAATTGGAAAGAAGTGGTAGTTTGTGATGCCATAGTAGTGGGTTGTGGTCCCAAGCTCCCATGTGCTACTCCTCTTTTTCCTCCTTTTCTACCTTTTCCTCCCATGTGCTGCAATAAAGCCACTATTTTGTGAATAAGTTAAGACTAACAACAGCCACTAGACAACAACTTTGAATAAACAATCTTCTTACCATAGGTTTTTTGCCTTTGTCTTTGGTGGGTGTACCTCCACATGATCTCCTATTATGGCCCAAAACCCCACAGATGGCACACTTGGTAGTATTACCTCGCTGGGCTATAGGACCCTCAAACTCTTGCCTTGTCTTGCTTTTCTTTGGCCGGCCAGCTCATCTAGTCAACTTAGGTGGAACATATCTAGGTAAGCTACTACCTGGATCTAGATCAGCTTCTGGTAAGGCATAAACTCCAAGCTCGTAAGTCTTCTTCCACATGGAGATCTTCAAATATTCATGCACATATTCTACCACATCACCTTCTATTGAGATTATACAGGCTACAGCATGAACACATGGCACACCATTGAGCTGCTAAACATAACATGAACAGGTCTGTGTTCTTTCCAATTCAACCATGAACTTTTTGCCTTCAAGTATGACCTCAAATTCCATGTTTCTAGATGGCAGAATTTTGCACTGTCTACATGAATCACTTAACTTCCTCAACTCCTTATGAACTTTAGGAGCAATAGAGTGCCTACACTTGGTAGCCTTTTCATACCTCTTATGTGCCATGGTCATCAATTTCTGTCTCAACTTATCAAGTAGGTCCACAATAGGAAGTTCTCTAATATCCAATATCCACTTGTTAAAGGACTCTACTAAGTTGTTGGTAACATCCATACATTTTACATAATCATCAAAAGCAAACCTGGCCCATTTTTTATGAGGAATTCTGTCAAGCTATTTAGCTGGAGTCAACATTGTAGCTCCAAATTATCTGGGAAGAATCCGAGCCAATTTCAGTAATGCCATTGCCCTATTGAAATTAGGTCTGGTAGTTGCATAAACAAGCTGCCAAAAATATGATTCCAGATCTTCCTCTCCTCTGAAAGCAGCCAACAGGTTTGTAGAAATGTGTTTAGCACACCTCCTCACTCTCATATTAGAGAAAGCATCCTCAATCTGCTCTCCTAGTCCCTGTAACATAAACACATAGTCTGCTTAGAACATTTTAAGTCATAAACATAAAATAGTTGAGCTTGAGAATATAACCTTTTGGCCATCACTCATAATAGTGAGCGCCTTGCCACTCGCATGGTGTCCTAAAGATGTAGCCAATAGATTCATAAACCACGACCAGTTATCTCCATTTTCTTTATCCACAATTGCCCATGCAACAGGTACAATTGAATTGTCCGCATCGAGTGCGATTATAGATAGTAAAACACCTCCAAATGGACCCTTAAGATGACAACTATCTACTCCCAGGAATGGCCCACATCCTTGCTCAAATCCATGCTTTACAGCAAACAAGCAAACAAACAATCTTCTGAAAATAATTGGGTCTTCTGGATTGGCTTGTGGCTGCCCTTCTAATTGCACAATAGAGCGTGGGTTGTAGCATGCTAAAAGCTCAGTGTAGATATGCAGCTTGGCATAGGAATACTCATGAGAACCTTGCTTATCTGATCTTGCTAGTGCCTTAACTTTCCATAATTTCCATGATGATGGATTGACACCCCACGCTTCAAGTGATGCTCTAAGTGTCTTATTATCCAGATTTGGATTAGCATCCAACAGATGCTTAATCTGTCGTGCAATCCATTTTGGTGTTGCCCAATAGGATCCTCCATCATGTATGCACATATGTTCATCTTGCAAGGTTTTGATCATAAAGGTTTGTTAACCAAGTAGTGCCGAGGCATGGATCCTCCAAGGGCACTTCCCACTTGCTCCAACACAAGCTGCTTTAACCTGTCTCTTCTCATTCCTGATAAATTTGATATCATATCCACCATTTATAATGTAATCTTTTAATGCATTCCTAAAAGCTTCATGGTCCTTGAATGCATGGCCCACTTGAAAGACAATGTCTTGGCCTTGCCCACCATGGAATCAGGTTCTACCATAGTCCCTAACAGGGTCCATCTTAATCTTAATATTTTTGGCCCTGGTTCACATTGTGGCACCCTCTTCTCCACTCTCAACTTCACTCTAATTTACTTTCAGATCATTGTAATCAACAGATGAAAAATCAGAACTGTCTACTGTATTTTCAGGAGCTTGTACATTCTGATTTTCTTCACAATCTATGTCATTCTCATCTACCATAAAGGAAGCATTAGTAAGTTCATCTTCTGATGAGTATATGAAAGACGACACCTTAAAACTATCATCATTATCATCGTCCCCTCTATCATCAGTCTCTACACCTTGTACACCATCCCCTCCATCATCATCCCCTCCAGCATTATCCCCTCCATCATTATCTCCTCCTACATCATCATCAGCTTCTGCAACTTTAATACCTGCACCCCAATCTGGATAAGTCAACTGACCACCATAGTAGTCTTGATCATCTGGAAGATCTCCCCATGACCCGTATTAATCACCCCCTGCAAAATCATATTCATATTGCTCACCACCTGCATAGTTATATTCACCATCTTGCCAATTACCATCTTTTTCATCTGCCTCTTGCCAATTACCATATTCTTCATCACCATCACCATCTTGCTAATTACCATATGCATAAACATATTCAGAACTGTCTGAGGCATCTTCAGAACAGCCACCATGTTCACTGGAGTACATGGATGCATCTTCACTTCCATCTTCTTCTTCGTGCTGTAACCCATATGAATCAGAGACATCTTCATCTGAACTAAGCTCAACAACAGTTTCAGAATGAAGGTGCTTATCCTCACCCTTCCAACCCAGCCTCCGAATTGGACTTTTCACAGTACAAGTGAATAGCACCTTTCCCTTCGAACTAACAATGGTAACAGGAACTCCCGACTCATCTGGTTCAATAAATATGACAATCACTTCATCATCCTTATAAAAGTCAAACATCCACATCACATCATCATCACTGCCAATTACTCTCCCACATCCTACCCTGTACTTGCAAACTGATGATTCAATTTGAAAAGCTTGGTAAGCATGCCGTCTCAACAATCGGTAGTTGTAGTAGTCCAGGTCGATATTGTCGTAGACCTGTGACTTTCCTTGAAGGACAAACTCTAACGAATGTTGTCTTGAAACCATAAGAACTACCATGCAAGTATAAACATGAAAGAGAACCAAAAAATTAGGTCGGGCATGCCATACCGAGTTAAAAGAGTTTAAACAGAGTTTAAAGAGCACCTTACCGATTGGAGTTAGGGTTCAAATGTGCAATGCAGGTCAATGAGGTTCCTCGTCGCGCCTGGGTAATTTGTCACGCCTGGGTTCGTCGCGCCTGGGTTCGTCGTTGCCTGGGTTTGTCGTTGTCGAGGATGGGTCCCGACGTCGAGATGGGTTCGTGGAGGGAATTTTTTTAACGGGAAGAGGGAAGAGGTAAATGTAATTTTGAAGATTGGTAAAAGTGTTTTTTTTAACTGTTGACTTAAGTTTTGAGTGAGGGGCACTATGGTCTTTTCGCAGGGACCCTCGCCGGAAGAAATCCTCTGTTCCGGTGACCGGGGACCTAATACAAATATTTCGTTTAAAAGCAGGGGCCATATATCTAATTCAAATTATACAGGGGCCCTACCACAAATTCGTACAAAACTCAGGGGCCTGAGAGTAATTTACCCTTGTTTAAATTTTTCGAATGTTTTGGGTTATGGGCTTGACTGAACTCGAACCACACTTTTTGTCTCCATTATAGTCCCAGTCCGCAGAAATAAATGGTCTAACCAAACGGTCACCCCTTGACCTAGGCTTGCCATGTAATATGTATACCGCCCGGGTCTTAACGTGAACTGTTGTCACCTTCCCCCGTGTAATCGCTGATGTTGGAATGCCTAGGTAACCGACTAGCATAGGAAATAATGCCCAAGTGTTTTTAAAGTGCCAAAACGGGAAAACACAATCACTTATTAGCTGCCTTTTAAACTGCATGTTATCAAAATCAAAAACTCTCAAGTTATAAACTTTTTCTCTTTATTAAATTCTCTCTTCAAAAGCCGAAAGAAAAATCTCTCCACGATGAGGCCCATGGGCTTCCATTTACTGTTTACACACTCGTTATAAAATTTTGGGATAGTTTTGAAGTTCTAAAATAATTTATTTGATCCTAAGGTACAAATTAAAATATTAAGTTTGGTATTTTAATTTTTATAAATTTTTTTAAAAATACCCTCTTTTTCCTCTCTGTTTGCTCTCCCCTCTCCTCTTTCACGCTCCCTTCTCCGCATGTGAACTAGGTTAAAAACACGTCATGGTGTGTTAGGTTAGTGGCACAACGACGTCGTTTCTAGCATCAGAACAATTTTTTGCTTGAAAAATTATTCGAATCTCTGTCACAAAAATATTGGTGCTAGACAAAATAGGTTGTTTTAGGATCTGATAACTACGTCACAAGAAACTTGTACCTCTGAATCATTTATGGAATTTTTTCCTAAAATTTTGGACCGAGACCAAATCCTATATTCTACTGTTTAACAAGTTTTAGTTATTACAAGAGTCTGTTTAGCAGTTGTTGGAAATAGCGAGCTAGCATTTTATTTATTTGGAATTACTATTGAGTAAGCACGTTGGGGAATTCTATTATCAAAATAGATAGTAGCAATCATAATTAGTCCAAGTAAAAAGATTAATACAAATAGATAGTAACAAATCACTTATAAACAAATGCAAACTTTTTAATTAATAGTATATGGTATCTGAATGCTAATGAGTTAAACCAATTTCTTTCTTATATTTCATTATGTTTTTTTTTGCAGGGAGTGAAATTCCAAATAAAGAAGTGGCAGTGAGTCAACGTCCATCAATCAACCCAAATGTGATTATCATACCAAATATAATAGCGTTCTTATAGTTTAATTAAGTCTTGAGTTTAAGTTGTTATGAACACACAAATATTAAATATTTGTTCAAAAACTGTCACATTCTAAATATTCTACCCAATCTAAATATGTATTAGTCGTTAAAATATACCGAATACCATGGGGTATAAACCAAAAGAATAAAATCAAAAAGCAATCCATTACTTTACCTGCAACCACTATATATATGCTCTCGCACAAACTAATATAAAATACACCACACTTCTTCAACCACTCCATCTTTTTGGAGATCTAGTTTCTCTCCTAATGGATGCACGTAGCCATCACTTCAACTACTATAACATGATTGTGATTATACTAGCCTTAATTTCGTGCCTAATGATCCAACCAAGTAGAGGAGCGAGGACGTTGAAGCTCAAGTGGCAAGTGGAGTACATCCTCTGGTCGCCGGATTGCCTGGAGAATGTGGTGATCGGCATCAACGGCCAGTTCCCTGGGCCAACCATCCGGGCTAGAGTAGGAGACACCATCCACGTGGAGCTCACCAATAAGCTCGAAACTGAGGGTACTGTTATACACTGGCATGGGATTAGACAGGTAAATAGTTTGCGGATCGCGTTAATTAATGATACGTTGTCTTTAAGTTCGAACTAATTTAGCTGAAGAGGTTTCGTGTCTTTGTGTGTATGTGTTATTGTTGCAACAGTTTGGAACTCCATGGGCAGACGGGACAGCTGCCATCTCCCAATGCGTTATTAACCCGGGAGAGACGTTCCTCTACCGCTTCCAAGTCCAAAAGGTAAAAGTGGTTGAGATCTGACTTCCAACTTTGAAAAATATAACTGTGTTTAATACTCATTAGATTTTTTTATCACCTTTCAAAGATTAATAAATGGAACATGTTGAAGTTTTTGTAGGGAAGAAATGAACATGTTGACTGAAATCAGATAACATGCTTCAGGATTTCATTATGATATCATGTACAAATTTATAAATTCAATTCAAACTATAAAGTCAATCATTAGTAAAGTTTCTAATTTTATAAATCTGATATATCATAATAAATCGGTGATTCTCGATATATGGGACGTAATTAACAGCTAACTGATAATTTTGCAATTAATGGTTATGTTTTTTCGGTATATATCAACTTGTATCTGACTATTAGACAAACTAATATATTTTTGAGTGAGATGAAAAAAAATTTAACAATTATTTATTACTAGTACAATTTCAAAAACTCAAATTAAAATTTAGTTAACTTATAACAACACTCACAATAATTTGATCCATATAATTGTCAATAATTAATAGTTGTGTTACATAATAGGCAGGAACATTCTTCTACCATGGGCACTACGGTATGCAACGGTCGGCAGGATTGTACGGATCGCTGATAGTTGACGTGGCGAAAGGAGAGAAGGAGCCATTCCAATACGACGGCGAGCTAAACTTGTTGCTCAGCGATTGGTGGCACCAGACGGCGGTTCAGCAGGAGGCCGGTCTCTCTTCCAAGCCTTTCCGTTGGGTCGGCGAACCTCAGGTCATTCACTAACTAATTTAATCACATTTTTTTATTAATATTAGCTCGGACATTTTGATTAAATTCGACTTCACCAATAATAGTTGATATTGTTACGTGTGTAAGGTAGAAAGATGTCCTACCAACGTGAGCCTCCTCATGCTTTTTTTATGAAAATCACCTTACGCAGCTTGGTTAACACGAAATAGGGAAGTTTCGTGACTTTCATTTTTTCCCTCTTACCATCTTTTGGTATGAGTAATAACAAGTAACAATCAATGAGAATTAGTTCAACTAAATCAACTAATTATAGTTGGACAATCTATCTCAAGGGTACCTACAAACAAGCATTTATGTAACTTTGAGGACGTAGTCGTGTTTCATATTAGTCGAGAGAGTTTGTCATTTGTGGAAAAAATTTATGTAATTTGAACTTAAAATAATCGATCATGTACATATCTTGATAACTCATGATATAAAAATTACGTGTAGAGAATTATATATATCAAGTATTTGTTACAGCATTTTAATAATTGTTTGATAATTGAATTAGCAGAGCCTACTTATGAATGGACGAGGACAATATAATTGTTCCATGGCGGCTTCGTTTGGCAACACGTCTACTAGCCAGTGCCAATTCAGCGGAAATGAGCAGTGTGCACCCCAAATCCTCAGTGTCCTCCCAAACAAGACTTACAGAATCAGACTGGCCAGTGCCACTGGTCTAGCTTCCCTCAACTTCGCCATTGGGGTACGTAAATACAACCCTCCTTTTCTTTGAAATTATCATTATATATCAATATTTTAATTAGCATTTCCAATCTCAGAAATATAATACGCAACTTTAATATAAAAAAGTAAAAAGAGTATGGTATTATTACCCCACATGGAGTCAGCTGAATATATATGTATATATAAAGACGTATAACGTATAAAACAAACAACCAACGAAAAGATCTACAAAAAGAAATTTAAAAGGTTGGTGGTGTTTGAGAAAAAGAAGAAGCACAAGAAATATAGAAAGTGGCCTATCGGTACTCTTTTCTGCAATTATTAATCTGTTTCTTTATCTTCAAGGAATATAGCGATGAATATTAATCATCATTCCATTTAAAAAGGAATGGGGCCAGTGAAATATAAGAGAGCTACAATGCGTTTGGAAGTGTGTCAACCACGGAAAAATATTCTTAGGATATATTGCACCACCATGTAGTATGCTTTGATTCAGAAAGTGGTAAAGATGTGTCAACAAATATCAGTACTCTTGTATTTTTAATAGTTCATGCTCTAGATTTTAATAAATTATTTTTTTTACCAATTGATCCAAATATTTGTAGATAGCATATAGCCAAAAAAAAATTGTTTGATAAGTAATTTTTTTCTGATCGGGAGTCGAAAATAATTAAGGTTCTACGCATGCTCGAGTAAAATATCCCGGCAGTGTCTAAATTAATATGTAATTGGAGTGGGAATGAAGGAATAATGTATATGTGCAAGTATATATCATGGACGCATGTGGCTAACTTTTTTCAATATTAGCAATCTGCTCCAGCCACTTACCCTCACCAACTTTATTCTTTGGGGAATAGTACTACGTGGATCCATTTCAATTGATCGTGTCTCCCTCATGTTATTTTCTCTAGAACGTTATAATTATATTCCAAACTGAGAAGTACTTGTTACACCTTGCTTTTTGTATCTAGTTTATTCCAAAATGAAAACAAATAAAATTTTCACTTCAAAACTCACAAATAATACATATGCATATTGTGTGGTCCGACATAAAATATTATTATCCGCAAAAACTTACAAACTCATCTTGATTGGTGATTTGTAAAAAAAAAACTCCCGCCAAATAGACAAGGAGACTGCAACAATAAATTCCTACTAGCACTTTCACATAATTTTAACTACTGGTCAACCAATACAAGAACCAATAAACCATACCGTGACATAAAGAATATAATAATCTAATGTCTATCACCTTTATAGAAATGTTCTTCATTTTGTAAAAGTAAAAGAGTTACCTATGCCAAAATTGAACCTCTGTCAACTCTTATACGCTTTAAAATATGTTTTTTGTCCATCACCTTTATAAAAATGTTCTTTATTTTGTAAAGGTAAAGAGATACTTATGCTAAGATTCAATTTCCGATATTAGACCAAATATTTTTCGTTCATGGAATGTTGTAGGGAAAAAATGGATGTCACAAGTAAATTTGGTTTTTGTAGGGCCACAAAATGGTAGTGGTGGAAGCTGATGGAAACTACGTCCAACCATTTTCAACAGAAGATATAGACATCTACTCAGGTGAGAGCTCGGACAGTTTTTTCTCTTTAGTAGTTCAGTAAATTTTAACGAGACATACGATTGTAAAAATCTACGCAGGTGAGAGCTACTCGGTGTTATTAACAACAGATCAAAATCCCTCCAGCAACTACTGGGTCTCCATTGGTGTAAGAGGAAGAAAACCTGCAACCCCTCAGGGCCTAACCATTCTAAACTACTCTCCAACTCCAGCCTCCCAGCTCCCCAGCCTCCCCCCTTCTCCAACTCCCCAATGGAACGATTTCGAACGTAGCACCGCCTTTTATCGAAGAGTTGTCGCAGCAGAAGGGAGCTCGAAGCCTCCGCCGACTAGTGATCGTCGAATCCTACTTCTAAACACCCAAAACAAGATCGACGGGTTCATCAAGTGGGCTCTAAACAATGTTTCTCTTGTGTTACCTTCCACACCCTACTTGGGATCCATCAAGTACGGCCTCAAGAAAGGGTTCGATCAGACAAATCCACCAGAGACATTCTCTGCAGATTACGACATCATGAACCCGCCCGTTAACCCGAATGCGACGACAGGGAACGGGGTTTACTCGTTGGTCATAAACTCGACAGTAGACGTGATTCTGCAGAACGCCAACGTTCTGTCGGGAAACGTCAGCGAGATACACCCCTGGCATCTGCATGGTCATGACTTCTGGGTGGTAGGGCAGGGCAGGGGAATGTACAGAGCAACCGACGAGATGGGATTCGACTTGAAGAATCCGCCACTGAGGAACACGGCCGTCGTGTTCCCTTACGGATGGACTGCTATAAGATTCGTAGCGGATAATCCGGGAGTGTGGGCGTTCCATTGCCATATTGAGCCACATTTGCATATGGGAATGGGAGTGGTGTTTGCAGAGGGTGTGAGACAAGTAGGCAGAATACCAAGTCATGTCCTTGCTTGTGGTTTGACGGCCAATAAGAACAACAGGAGGTAAATTTGACAATCAATTAGAGGCGGGCAGTATACAGCTTTATAGTGAATGTTGGAACATAAATGTTTTTATGAATGTCATTATTATACAAGCTTATAGTTCGTTATTGATGTATTGTTTTTTCTCTGTACTAGATATTTTTAATGATGTCAACAGCCGCAACCCAATTTATGGGTTTGAATTAGCGCGTAAATTTGTTTGGGTTGAACGATAATTGTATGAGTTTGGATGTATCTTGTACTCGTGGAGTCTTTATTAGTAATATATATATATATATATATATATATATATATATATATATATATATATATTTATATATCGTTCGAAAAAAACTCGGTAAAAATTTCAATCAGGAACTCCTCCTGTTTCTATAGAATACATCACAATAGGCATCCCTATATGAATGATGTAACAGATGGATGATACAAGAAAATAAATTTTGGAAATGTAAGTACTCATGTGGTTGTCCAAGTTAAAGTTATCCAACAAAGAAGGATTGTCAGACATATATCCTACTATAAATTGATAAAATAATAAACACCCTTATTTTTTTGTTTCGTCATGTGGAATTGACTAAACTACCCTTTTCCATTAAGTTAAGTTATATAAATCATAAATCTAATATTTGTTCCCTCCGAGCATGAAGAACACGAACACCGGTATTATCCATCATAAACGAAACCTCATGCGAAGCTGGGAGTCAGTTCCGAATTCAACGGCGAGCGGGTTGGTTGGGGAAATCGTGACCCCTAGCAAGGACCAAGAGAGAGAAGACAGAAGACGATGTCGTTTGGGGCGAGGGAGTTATTTTCGCTTTTGGGTTTTCTTCTTTATGGTTTTAGTGATCCTTATTACCATTTTAAGCGGGAGGGAGTGAACTGGAATTTTGTTAATTTTTCCCAGATTATTTTCGTGTAAAGGTTTGGACTTTCTTTAATCATTTTGGCTGGTGGTGTATTTGTTATCGTTTAGGTATGATGGTGTTGAATGTTGATCATCACATGGATGCGATCAATTATTTCTTTTATTTGGGAATTTTTTTTAAATTATAAACAAATTTGACATTCATTTGGTCATTTAGTCATCGCCACTTCAACAACGACTTATTCGAATCACACCTTCCGTTTCATGCAAACCTCGAAATGACAGTATTTGTCCAGAACAGACGAACCATGAGTTATGGACCATTTAATAAAAATATATAGAATAAATTGAATTCATATTACCATTTTAGAACCACGTGATATTCAAGTAAGACTACATGATATTAATTTTTTATTTAAGATAAGTCAAAAAACAGAAATAGGATTCAGCCCCACCATGGGGATTAGGTTTAGACCGTTAGATCAAAACTGGGTTCTTAAATTTATAATCTAATGGTTGTTATGATTGAGGGTAATTTTGGTATTAGCATAATAAATTATATTTTTATTGATTCTATTTTCTTATCAAATCTTAACTAATTGAAAACATTAAATGCTATTCCTGATTTTTCTCTATCAACATTTAATTAAATTTTGAATTTGATTTTTTCAATCCCAAATTAAGAAAGATAGAATCGTGATTTTTATTCAAAATTTCCTCATTCCCTTTCCTCAAACTCTCAATCATTTTTCTTCCCATCCCGGTCTTGTTAGCCGATTGTCATTCCCTTTCCTCAAACCCTACCATTTTTCTCCCCGTCCCGGTCTTGCTTTCGGCCCGGTTTCAAATTAGCGCAAACCCTTACCTGGTCGCCGCCGCAGTTCTCCAGCCGACTCGTCTTGTCCCGGCCGTTCTCTCCACTCGACTCGTCTCGCAAACGTGCCATCTACTCGCGCTCTCTGGTCAGTCACGATTCTCTCTTCCTCCATGCAAACCATTTTTCGATATTGGTACCAATGGTTCGTGATATTGGTACCAATGGTTCCTGATATTGATACCAATAGTTTCTGATTTTGTTCAGTCTATTTTGTATGCCACGAAGGTTGGTACACTGGTTACTGATATTGGTACCAATGGTTCCACGAATATTGATACCAATGGTTCCTGTCACGAAGATTGGTACCACTGGTTCCTGATATTGGTACCAATGGTTCCTGATATTGATACCAATGGTTCCTGATATTAGTACCAATGGTTCCTGATATTATCGTGTTGAAGACCTACCACTGTCGATCAAAGGTGACGTTGGCTTTGAAGCATCCATAATAGAATGGTGGTAAATCGGCTAAGAGGAAGATCAACGGAGACACTGTGATTCGGCAAAGAAACGGAGATGATGGGGCGGGGCCAATGACCAGAAAAGTGATGACTAGAGAATGCCGTTTCTGTTGAATATTTTTTAGATTTTAATTTTTGATTTATCAAACGATTGATTTGGGTTGTAATTATTTGTTAGAGATTTCAATTTTTGAATATGGGCGGTTACCAAATTCACTGCATAATTTAAGGGATTCTAAAAAATGGTTTCCTAATTTTTAGGATGTAATTAGTCATTGGTATACCATTTATACCCTCCTCCCCATCATGGGGATTCATAGCAATCCCTACTGAATATGAGTTGTAAAAAATAAAATAGTATATTTAAATATGTAAGCGAACATCTTATTTATCAAGAGCTTAAAAGAGAAATCAATAAACAATATTTTTTTAAGGGAAAAGAATCTTTAAGTACCCTGTGGTTTGCAAAAAAATCACTTTAGTACCCTGTGGTAAAGAACCCTTAATTCGAGTCATACCTCAC
>SOPF01026928.1:3326-14636 GCA_012979155.1 Hypericum perforatum
AAGCTAAGGCAAAAACCAAGCTTAGGCTTGGATTTGTAACACTTTCTCTCTCTTAAACTCTTTACTTTTCTCTTCCTTTTGTTCATGTAATATATATATATATATATATTGTTGTTTATGCTTGTTGTAAAAATGTGTGAGTAGTTTTGTTGTGATATGATGCCTTGAAAGCTTATGCATGCTAATGGCTGAAAATGGGTGAAAATGATAAGGACCATGAACTTGTTAAAAACTTAATGCTTAGACTAGATTGGCCACCTAGATTTATGAACATAATCGAGTCTTGATCTTCGAGAGGAGAAAGATTAGATCGAAAAATTGATTAGTTGATCCGTTACCTTGTAAGATAAGGATTTTCTTGGTAATTGATTATCCTAAAGGGTGATACTTGATACGTGTCCAACTAGGATCAATTATACGTGCAAGAATTACACGATTGCACAAGTAATATCGTGATAAGTAGGATCGTCTCCATAGGGAATAGCAGATGAAAATTGTTAGTCAAGTACCAGTTTATGTGCTCCTAGATCTTAAGCTAAGCGAACGGATCGTTGGGTTGATGATCTAACACTATTACTACCAATAATATCGCAAAATCTCAAGGTTGTCAATCTCAATATTTTAACGATACTTCTAAACTACAAACTCAATATCGCTATGAGCCTAAGTTTGTCAGGCTTAGATTCACTAACAATATCAAGGCAAAAGAATGCAGAGATTAAGCAAAATCTACGATGGCTGCAATGAATGAAGAATCAATGATCCGAATCAAACTGTCACTTTTGATCCGATGGTACAAGCATCAAACAATCAAGCAACAAAGGCAATTGAATGGAAAAAACAAACTTCTTTGTTGATAAGAATGAAAGTACCTCCGTGATCGATGATCCAACAATGTTTACAATAATCTTAAGAACAGCTCAAGAACACCAATCTAACAATTGAAAATCTAGAGCTTGGAGATTGCTAATCTAAAAATGGATGTTCCTTTCTCCTCCAAGCTATTGTTCTCTGCCTCATCTCCCTCCTTTTGTCATCCTCCCTTAGTGCTTGCCAACCAAGCTTTAGACAAAGCTAAATGGGAAGTTAGGTGAGCATTTTCTCTTGTCCCCTGCCGAAGGCCAGCGTACGCTGGCTTCCCAGCGTACGCTGGGGTCAGCTACTGCTCTTTTTCTCCTCTTTTTCCTCTTCAAGATCGAACAAGGCCAGCGTATGCTGGGAAGCCAGTGTACGTTGGGGTCCAAGGCTGCCCCTTATCATGTCTTGCCTTCAAGTCCACCGATCTTTGCCCAACTCGTCGCATATGTCTACCGATCTTTGCCCCAACTCCTCGAATGCTCCAAAATACCTACAAAACACATGAAAGCAACAAACAATCTTCTCCTTGACCAAACAAACAAAAATGAAACAAAATGTAGACAAGACTCGACTTAACATCTCCTAAAACATGACAAAAACTTAACAAACTAACGCTAAATGAATGCATGTTCTCACATGCATCACACCCCCACACTTACTTCTTTGCTTGTCCTCAAGCAAAGTGCATCAGAAAATCAACCTCTCAGAATTCAAACATTCATCACAAGATCATCCCTACAATCACACACATCACACCCTTGAGCATTATGAATACAAAACCCATAAATAGTTATACCCTCAATCATTTAATCAAGTTTTCACACCTAGTGTTCCAGACTAGAGAGCTAACCAATCGTAGGATAGGATTGATTTAAACTCGCAAGTGTATGGTGGTCAACTATCCTACTCTCGTATGCACATTCAAGGTCTGAAAATGTTAAACTTCATACCAAAGCACACTCGAAACAAAGTAGATTATGCCATAGGAGGGACTTTTATTGGGTCATAATGGGGCTACAAGTAAATGTGGGAAGATATAAGTATGGGTATTAGCTAAGCCTCCCAATCCGAGAAGTTAAATACAAATTTCTAACTCTCTTCTATTCTACATATCTCACCTTTTTCTCTTGATCACTCATTCCCATTGTAACCCAAATCCTAAAGACCATTTTATTTTGTTCGATTTGCTCACTCGATTCCTTGTACTTTTCTTAACTTTCATGCTCAATTTTTTCTTTCTTTTCACTTTCCTTTTTGATTTTTCACTTTTTTGCTTTTCCATCTTTCCATTTTCTTTTCCATTTTTGTTTTAAGTACAAGGCATACTATTTTTTTCTTTTTGCAAGTTGAGCCTTTTACACTCTCATGGTCTTAACTACCTGCAACCCTCATATGATAAAGCACCCTCCAAGTTATACTACTAAATGAACCCTTACACAAATTTCCCAAAAATATAATCCTAAAGCTTCCTCGGACGGATAGTTAAAGATGGGAAAGTTCATGAACAAAGGTTATATAATAGCTTACATATAATATTTCAATGAAAAAGCTCAAGCTCAAAGGGGTATGCAACGGATAAGATTGGGTTTTTTGGCTCTAAGGCTCTAGGCTTATGACAAAATGGCCCTCGACACTCTCTACCTTATTGAGTAATGCAAGGTAATCTTCTAACACTCTCATTGCTCAAACTATGCACACACCTCATGAATAAAATGAGAACAGGTTGTCCTTGCCATCGGCTCAAAAATCTCACAAGGTTACTCGTTAATTCTCTAGTCTAGTCTACCGGGTGTAACAACTAGCCTAAATGAATGAGGATATAATTGCATATGTCTTAAAATTCATTTTGCTCAAGAGTGTTGAATGCATGATATGGAGTTTTTCCTATGACAAAAAGTTCAAAATTTCTGAGGATTTTCATCATTTGTAAAAGACTCTAACACACTTTAATCAAAAACACAAAACACACACAAAACAGACTCGATCACATGCATAAAACAAAATAACAAAAGGCACAGAAAGATCAACACATCTCAACAAGGACGAGAAATATAACACATCACAAAATGCACACACCCCCACACTTAAAAGACACATTGTCCTCAATGTGTGGAGTTAAACATACAAGTCACAAGACGAAGAAATCTAAATACATAAATACAAAATAAAATAAGTTAAGGAGAAGATAAAGCCTGTTCAAGGAGATGGTGGTGGTGGTTGGAGGTGTTTCCCGAGCTATTCCTATTGAGCGTGGTTGAAGGCCTGGTTCTCTTGATATTGCTTTAGGTAAGGTCGACCAGTTAAGGTGGATGCAAGCTTGAGCTTTCTCTCGTAGGAGGTTGTTGAGATATGGAGCTTAATGATACTCCGAAAGGTAGATATGTCGATTAGGGATGCCCAGGATTCGACAGTTTCGAAATCGAAGTTCATATTAGGGAGAAAACTGAAGTTGAAGTTTGGACTGCAGAGGACCAGATGCTGAGGCCAGCGTACGCTGGGGGCCCCTTGCGTGTTTTCTCCTAGACATGGCTAGCGGACGCTAGGAAGCCAGTGTATGCTGGGGTCAGCTTCTGTCCCAGGCTTGTGTTTTGCTCCCGGACAAGCTGTTGATCTGTAAAACTAACAAAATGACATATTTTTCGAGGGTAACCATATGTACATTCCTGTAGAAACCCACAAACTCAGGGAAACTCGGACGAGTGACTCAAAATTCAAAAAGATTGAGTGAAAAAGAAGAATGTAGTTCTAAGTTAACGTCATTAGCTTGACGGTAGTCATTGATCACCAAGGTCCTGGGTCATCGAGTCTTGCCCATGATCCTTGCAGGTCAATATAAGTAGCTTGGTTTACCTACAAGTGCTTGTCGTTTGTCTCGAATTTTGTCTTAGTGTCATCTTTGCGTATTCGGACTCTTGGTAATTTTTCCTTCTGTTCATGAGTAAGAGATATAGACATAATATTAGGCAGTTTATTATCTCTACTCAAATAATTATACCTCAAATGACTTGGTGGTGGTTTATGCTCTAATTTCGGTAACGGGATGACATGTGGTTTTAGCTTGGGCCATGGTGTATCACATGGCTCAAATGATTCTGTTTTGCGCACCCCTAATACTTGATCTCTAAAATCTGGATCTTCTACCTCCATCTTCATTTCCTGGACTGCTATTGTTTGATCCTCCTCATCGTACTTGGCCACCAGCTTGTCTTTGACATCAGTTTTGTAGTAGTCATTATCCCTGGTAGGGCACTTGGCTGCTTCAAACACGTTGAAAATGACTTCATCATCATGGATCTTGAATCGTAACTCTCCCTTTTCCACATCAATACTTGTTTTTCCTATGGCCAAGAATGGACGTCCAAGGAGAAGTGGAACATCATAGTCTTCTTCCATCTCCATGACAATGAAGTCCACCGGAAAGAGCAAAGTATCAACTTTTATGAGCACATTCTCAATCATTCCCATTGGCATTGCCATTGATCTGTCTATAAGCTGAAGGACTACTGATGTTGGTTGTATGTCTCCCAACCTAAGCTTCTGAAATATGGAGAATGGCATGAGGTTGATGCTAGAACCAAGATCGATCAATGCCTTCTTAAAATTTTGATCTCCTATAGTGCACGGGATAGTGAAACTTTTGGGATCCTTCATCTTCTGAGGGAGATCCTTGGATAACACTGCACTACATCCTCGAGTCAAGGGAATGACTTCAAAGTCATTGATACTTTTCTTCTTTGAAATAAACTCCTTGATCCACTTTCAATAAGTAGGCATTTGCTCAAAAGCATCAAAGAACAGTATGTTGATGTGGAGATTCTTGAAAAGTTCTAAAAACTTCTGGTAGCTCGGGTGCGAGGCTTGCTTGTTCATCCTTTGAGGAAATGGTGGTGGAGGGTATTTTCTTTCCTCCTTTCTCTCGGGCTCCCTTCTTTCTTCTTCTCCTCCAGAAAGTGGGCCCAGCATACGCTAGTTGGCCAGCGTCCGCTGTCCTTGGCTACTACCCAAATGGTCTTCTTTCTCGGACAAGCCCAGCGTACGCTGGTTGGCCAGCGTCTGTTGGGGTTCACGGCTGTACCCCTCGGCTGTTGGCTTGATTGCTTCCTCAGATGACTTATCTTTTTCTCCAACAATAGGAATCACTTGTAGCCCGTCTTCCTCTTCCGCAACTGTCTTTCTTGATGGAGGGGTTACTTGAGTCTGCACCACATTCTTTCCCAAGTCCAAACCACTTCTAGTTGTGATAGCATTACAATGCTCAATCTTTGTGGGAAGAGCTTCGGTGTTGCTTGGAAGAGTGCCTAGTGGTCGTGCATTAAGTTTCGTCGCCAGCTGACTGATTTGTATTTCAAGATTTCGAATGGTTGCTTCATGGCTCAACACTTGCTTGTGCAACTCATCCTCTCATCGACGATCTTATGGTGGTGGTCCTTGCTGCTGCCACCTTTGTTGATATGGCTGGAATTGCTGAGGTGGAGGACCTTGTACATTCCTACCTCTATAAGGCGGTCTCACATGTTGTGGTACCTGCTGTCCTGTATTGTTCTTCCATGAAAATTTTGGGTGGTTTCTCCAACCCGGATTATACGTACTGGAATATGGATCATTATACCAATTGGTATTTCCCACAAAATTGACAGGCTCAGCGATAAATGAACAACTATACATGCTATGTGATCCAGTACAAATTTCGCAAACCTGAGAAGATGAAGTTGCTTGCAGTGACATTGATCCTTGCACTAGTTGTGTAAGTGTTGCAACTTGTGCTTTCAAAGCATTTACATCATCATTGTCTTGTACACTAGCAACGATTCACCACCTAGTTGTTTAAATTGAGAAATCTTATTACGCAGTTGAGTGGTTTTACCTGGAGGATAATGCTTTTCCAAGAACTTGTCGGCAAGCTCATCCCATGTTGTGAAGGTGCCAGCTGGAAATGAATCTACCCACTCCCTAGCATCATCTTTCAAACTATACTTGAATAGTCGAAGCTTGATGGCATCTGGTGTGACACCATTGTACTTTACTATCGAACAATGATCCTCGAAGTTTCGGATGTGCTTTGCTAGATTTTCTGAGGGATAACCTCCAAATTGGTCTTTTTCAACCATTGAAAGGAGGTTGCTCTTGATCTCAAAATTGTTCGCCTCCACGATTGGATACTCAATGCTTGATTGAAGGTCAACAAGCCTTGGGTGTGACTTGTGTCTCATGGCGGCAGGAACTACTTGTCGATCACCCATCTCTTCTATATGTAAGTTTCTTCTCCTGATTCGTCAAATAGTTCACTCAATCTCTGAATCTTGCTCAAGAAGAGGTTGGTTCTCACGACGAGTATTTGGCATTCACCTCCTGTACTTATATGGTACTATAACACTCAACAGAGAGGATTAAATGCAACAAGTAACAATGAAACAAGTAACAAAGCTTAGTCTCAAAATTAAGAACACTAGTTCCAATATTAACGAAAACAAATTCAAACTTCTACTCCCCGGCAACGGCGCCAAAAACTTGATGTGTGTCAAACTAGGATCAATTATACGTGCAAGAATTACACGACCGAACAAGTAATATCGTGATATGTAGGATCCTCTCCACAGGGAATAGCAGATGAAAATTGTTAGTCAAGTACCAGTTTATATGCTCCTAGATCTTAAGCTAAGCGAACGGATCGTTAGGTTGATGATCTAACACTATTACTACCAATAATATCGCAAAATCTCAAGGTTGTCAATCTCAATCTTTTAACGATACTTCTAAACTACAAACTCAATATCGCTATGAGCCTAAGTTTGTCAGGCTTAGATTCACTAACAATATCAAGGCAAAAGAATGCAGAGATTAAACAAAATCTATGATGGCTGCAATGAACGAAGAATCAATGATCCGAATCAAACTATCACTTTTGATCCGATGGTACAAGCATCAAACAATCAAGCAACAAAGGCAATTGAATGGAAAAAACAAACTTCTTTGTTGATAAGAATGAAAGTACCTCCGTGATCGATGATCCAACAATGTTTACAATAATCTTAAGAACAGCTCAAGAACACCAATCTAACAATTGAAAATCTAGAGCTTGGAGATTGCTAATCTAAAAATGGATGTTCCTTGTTAGGTGAGCATTTTCTCTTGTCCCCTGCCGAAGGCTAGCGTACGCTGGGAAGCCAGCGTACGCTGGGGTCAGCTACTGCCCCTTTTCTCCTCTTTTTCCTCTTCAAGATCGAACAAGGCCAGCGTATGCTGGGAAGCCAGCGTACGTTGGGGTCCAAGGCTGCCCCTTATCATGTCTTGCCTTCAAGTCCACCGATCTTTGCCCAACTCATCGCATATGTCTACCGATCTTTGCCCCAACTCCTCGAATGCTCCAAAACACCTACAAAACACATGAAAGCAACAAACAATCTTCTCCTTGACCAAACAAACAAAAATGAAACAAAATGTAGACAAGAGTCGACTTAACATCTCCTAAAACATGACGAAAACTTAATAAACTAACGCTAAATGAATGCATGTTCTCACATGCATCAATACTTATAGTTGATGTTTGGCTAGGATTTTGTGTCTTGATGATTGCGAGGGCACATCAAGTTCACTTGGTCCTAGCTAAGTATTAACTTAGACTAATTTAGTGCGAGAGCATACGCTGGGGTCAGCTACTGCCCCTTTTCTCCTCTTTTTCCTCTTCAAGATAGAACAAGGCCAGCGTACGCTGGGGTCCAAGGCTGCCCCTTATCATGTCTTGCCTTCAAGTCCACCGATCTTTGCCCAACTCATCGCATATGTCTACCGATCTTTGACCCAACTCCTCGAATGCTCCAAAACACCTACAAAACACATGAAAGCAACAAACAATCTTCTCCTTGACCAAACAAACAAAAATGAAACAAAATATAGACAAGACTCGACTTAACATCTCTTAAAACATGACGAAAACTTAACAAACTAACGCTAAATGAATACATGTTCTCACATGCATCAATACTTATAGTTAATGTTTGGCTAGGATTTTGTGTCTTGATGATTGCGAGGGCACATCGAGTTCAGTTGGTCCTAGCTAAGTATTAACTTAGACTAATTTAGTGCGAGAGCATAGGTTAGTTGCCTTGAAACACTCAGACCATGACACGAACTTAAAAATCCCACAAACCATTTTGTTTGTTTAAGTGATCTTAGGTATCATATCATTTTAGTTTTATTTGCTTGTCTTTATATTTATTTTGTTGTTGTTCTTGATCTTTATATTTGTGTTGTTGTTGATCTTATTGTTGTAATTTTGAGCTTGTTGTGTGTTAAGTTACCAAACCATCAATCCAAATCAAGTTCCTAAAACATAGCTAGTAAGCTGAGTAAGGTGTTCGCTTAATCCTCGTGGGATCGACAACACTACTTCATAAAACTATATTGCAATGGTGGTTGGAGGTGTTTCACGATGCCGAAAACCACTCTAATCACACACCCGGTCCAGCCTTAAGGCTAAATAGGTCGTTAAACTCACTCTCCTTGTAAGAACCATAAGATTAATTTAGATAATAATATAAGATCGAGTGACCAAATAGTAATTAAGCAATTTAGGGTTAGAACTTATCTATATAAAGAGAGCTTGAAAAGAAAACCCTAAAAGAGTGATTGGAAGAAAGAAAATCCGTAGGCCTCAAAAGTAGTATCATTGTTTATAAAATCCGACGGTGGAATATTATCGGATTGACACAAAACTTTGGGGTTCCTTTCCTAACACCATGGGCAAGATTCTGGACGGTGGAGATGTTGTTTAAGGATGTCTAAGATGTTCTGCACAAATTAACTTTGACAACTACAAATTTGGATAAAATAGGAAGGTAAGTCGGTTAATTCTTTTTGCGACTTTGATTTGTTATTTGATTTTTTTTAATGGTTTGAATTATTCAGATTGATAAGTTAGTCAATATTCTTTTTATTTGTTGTTTCTTTGCACAACTGTTTGATCTACTAAATGATCTAGCTATTGTGAATCCAATTTGTATTGTTCTTGTTGTTGCGAATGTAGGGATTTACATTATCTTTTCGAGAGGTTTAAGAAATTAATAATTTGTTGTTGAGATCAGTGTGTCTTGGTCTTGTACATATGGGAACGGAACCTAGGGTTATATATACTAATGCTAAAATATAATATACTAAGACTTGTGTAGGAACTTGTAAACTGCAAAGTTTATACTTTCGGGCTTACAGTATTTAGTATCCAATTTACAATATTGATTAATCTAAATTCGAATTAATAATGATATTTAAAAAAAAAGCAATAAAACACATATGCGAAAAGTAATAGCATTCTATCGTTTCAGCATTGGAGAGAACAATCACATAGGAGTGCATGAATCTAATGACTGTGCATAGAATTACACCTACACATTAATTTAATAGTTGCGGTGAATAACGCATATAAGGAGTATAGTTGCATGACTAGTAGTTGCGCACTGAGTTCTTAATTTAGTTACGGTTGAATGATTATTATTTTATTTGGTAAATTTTGATTGATACGTTTTCAGCCCGATTTGTACTTGGTATTATTTAGGTATTGATTTTGGATTTGCTGAGCTGTGTTGTTGATTTCAAATTTACTGATTGGTATCGCTGATTTCAGATTTCAGATTTTGGATTGTTGATTTGTATTATTGATTCGGATTTTTGGATGTGATTGAGCTTTCAGATTCGTGGGTGTGAAGTTTTGGGTGTTTGATTGTTGATTATTGATTGGTGGTTTCGTATTGAATTTAGATTGTGTTTTATTGATTTGTATGTGTATTGAATTCTGAATCGTTGAGTGTGTGTGATTGAATTCTGGAATTTTGGATTGGAAATTGATGATTTGGATTTTGGATTTATTGATCTCGGATATGTGAATCGGATCTTGGATGCATGATTGATTTCGAGTTTGGTACTTTTGGATTATTGATGATTGGATTTGGATTGTCAGAATTTGGATATGTTATTGATATGATTTATGGCATGCGGGAGTGTCTCATACCTATTGGGCCCTGTAGTTCGCACATATCGCTTAAGGGGCTACCGGGTAACCTGAGGTATGTGTGATCAAATGGACAGGGAGTATGTAGACTATCTGGACTCGTGGAGGGAATACCCTTCCATCTATTGGGCCTGCCTTGTAGGAATGGTTTGGGTATTTATCTGTGCCCCACAAGGATCCCATCATGATAAGTGTGGACTCCGGAGCTCCAAAAGTGAATGTGTTAGTTGGCTAAGTTAGTTGGATAGGTAACTTCTACTTTAGTTTTGAAAAGCTTGGTCGTGGACATGGGTTCGTAACTTTGTTGCTATTTGATTTTGTACATGCTTAGATTTGCCAAGTTTGAATCAATGATATCTCTCTTATGCGTATGCCTTTGATTGTAGAGTCTTATTGTATATGATTTGATATGAAATATATGATATGAGTTGATGTAGACGTTGTGTGTGTGTACCGACTTACTGAGATGCGTATCCTCATTAATGTACGCTGCTGTCTCAGATAATTCAGTGGCTAGCTACCAGTGAGGACTAGAGGCGAGGACATGCATCACTACACATTTAGTATTTTTAAGACCCTCTGTCGCACTTCTACATACGCTTTGTTTTAGAATTGAGATTTGATTGTAACTTGAAAACTTGAATGGCCTTAGAGAGATTTTTACTCTGTGACGGTTGGCATGCCTAACATTCGGGGCGTGACACTCCTCCAAGCTAAAGTCAGTGTCAAATACACGTGTAATAAATGATTGTCTATTAGCCGCAACCTGCAACATGCAATAGAACTCTAGAACAAGTTCTTGCCTAGCCAAAATCTCCCTATTCTCAAAGTATCTCCACCCTAATTTCCTAAAAGCTTACCTCAGTTGTCTATCTCCCCCTAGTATCTGCATGTCATTCCAAGTGATTGTAAAATGACTAAGGGCACTGAGTCGTGAGAACTTTTGATACCTCTCTCCCTCCTAATCATGGAAGATTACTGATGCGTGTCTAACTAGGATCAATTATACTTGCAAGAATTACACGATCGCATAAGTAATATCGTGATAAGTAGGATCGTCTCCACAGGGAATAGCAGATGAAAGTTGTTCGTCAAGTACCAGTTTATGTGCTCCTAGATCTTAAGCTAAGCGAATGGATCGTTGGGTTGATGATCTAACACTATACTACAATCTCAATATCGTTATGAGCCTAAGTTTGTCAGGCCTAGATTCACAAACAATATCAAGTTTACTGCGATAAACGAATAAAAGCTATGATCTAAACCAAGTTGTCATCCTTGATCCATGATCATACATACACTAAATAAAACCAAGTCCATAAAGAACAAAGAACAAGAAAGTTGTAATTTAAATCAAACTGTCACTTTTGATTCATGCAAACATTGGTCAATCAATCAACCAAGTACCTAACGATTGAAGTTTATGATCGTAATCAAGCTGTCACTCTTGA
>SOPF01026928.1:21458-51415 GCA_012979155.1 Hypericum perforatum
TTGGAGAGGGGAGGAACATCCATTCTTAGACTAGCAACCTCCAAGTTGTCTTTCAATGCCTGCCTACTCTCCCTTTTGTCCTCTCACGTTTTCCAGCTGGTGTGGGCCAATATTCCTTTAGACAAAGCAAGGTGGGAAGTTTGGTGAGGCATTTGTTTAAGTTCCCTGTCGAAGGCCAGCGTACACTGGGAAGCCAGCGTACGCTGGGGTTGCATTCTGCCCCTTTTTGCCTCTCTCGCTTCTGCTAGCTTAGACGAGGCCACGTTGGGGTTAGCTATAGCCCCTTTTTGTTCTCTTGCCTTCAAGCCTCCAATCTTTGCTCAACTCGTCGCTTATATCTATCGATCTTTGCCCCAACTCCTCGGATGACCCTAAACACCTACAAAACACACAAAATCAACAAACAATCATCTCCTTGACCAAACATTGAAAATGAAACAAAAGAAAGACAAAACATGACTAAACATTTCCTAAAACATGACGAAAACTTAACAAACTAAAGCTAAACGAATGCAAGGTCTCACATGCATCAATTGCGAAGGGAGCATTGTAGTAGTTGCAGATGTCTTAAGGTGGAGAGCTAGGTGGAGAAGGCGAATGGTTTCTTACACGCTTCCTCCAGTCTCCGTGACAAATCAGGTTAGATCCTACATCGTCCGCCATCATAGAATGCATTTCGGGTGTTGGGTTTTGTGATTGGAAGGTTGGGTGATGTTGGGTTTGTCAAGATTGTCAGTTTTGAGTTTTTGGTGGAGTGGGTTTTGTTTTTATGTGAAAAATGGCGCACTCCTGATGGTTTTAAATTCAAATCTACCCAACATGGCGTACGCCAAGTCCATTGGCGTGCGCCAGTTCTCTTTTTTTCGCAAATCTTGGCGTACGCCAGCCTCATTGGCTTGTGCCAGTTCTCTTTGACAAAATTCAAAATGCTTCATCCTTCTCTCGTAGGCACTCTTTGAAGTTCCCCGAGAGTGTCTCAAGAAGTTTTCATTTCGTCTCTCAATTCTCAAGGTCTCTTGTGCTCAACAAAGAATGATGAGACATATGTCGATCAGGATCTTCCTAGAAACTAAAACACTCACTAAATGAATATACTTAGTGCAAAATATCCTTATCTTTATTCTCTGCAGGTAAAAGAGCCTTACTCTGTTCCTTTTGTTCATGCAATGGATAGCATATTAATCGATTGCACCTCTGTATCTCGATTAATATCGCCCCCTCCAATGTAGATTTTGCATCATTGGCTGTTGACACAAAAGACTATCCTGTCACTATTTTTCAAATCAAGTACTCCGAAAGCGAACACTTTAACAATTTGGTACGGGCCGCTGCACTTGGATTTGAGCTTCCTCGGGAAGAGTCTTAGTCATGAGTTATAGAGAAGAACATGTTGCCCCTCCTTAAAATCTTTCTTTATAATGTGGGCATCATGTCTTCTTTTGGTCCTTTCCTTGTAAAGCCTTGAGCTTTCGAATGCCAAGTCCTGCATTTCATCTAACTCTTCAAGTTGGAGGATTCTGCATTCTCCAATATTTTTGTAATCGTAATTAAGGGTTTTAATGGCCCAAAATACACGATGTGCAAGCTCTTCTAGGAGATGGCATGCTTTGCCATAAATAAGCCTATACGGCGACAATCCTATAGGTGTCCTAAATGCCGTACGATAAGCCCATAAGGCATCATCAAGCTTGTTCGACCAATACTTCCTTACTATTCCGACCATCTTTTCCAAGATTTTCTTGAGCTCTCGATTTGATAGCTCAACTTGTATGCTAGTTTGGGGATGATAAGGTGTTGCCACCTTGTGCATCACCTCATATTTCTTAAGCAGGACTTCAAATTGTCTGTTGCAGAAATGTGACCCACCATCGCTGATTATCGCTCGTGGCACTCCAAATCTTGAAAAGAGCTTCTTTAGAAATTGGATAACTACTCTAGCATCATTTGTTGGTGATGCCAAAGCTTCTACCCACTTTGAAACGTAGTCTACTCTTACCAAGATATACTTGTTGCCATATGATGTTGGAAAAGGACCCATGAAGTCTAATCCCCAAACGTCAAAAAGCTCAATCTCTAAAATTCTAGATAACGGCATCTCATTCCTCTTTGAGATATTTCCGGTTCTTTGGCAGCGATCACACTGCTCAAAATAACTATGTGCATCCTTGAAGATAGAAGGCCAATAGAAACTGCATTCGAAGACTCGAGATGTAGTCCTCGTTGCTCCATAATGACCTGAGTAAGGTGCGTTATGGCATTGCTCTAAAATATTAGCTACTTCCCAACTAGCAATGCAATGCCTAAGTACTCCATCATTGCACCTCTTGAAAAGGTATGGATCATCCCAAACATACATTCAAACATCCCGTAGAAATTTCTTTCTTTGGGGATAACTCAAATCTGTTAGAATAATTTCCCCAATTAAAAAGTTGGCATAATCTGCATACCAGGGAGCTTCTACTCTACTCATTGTCATCTGAGTTTCATCCAGAAACTCTTCTTGAATATTCCCTTCAATCTCCATACTGTCGCTTTTCTCTAGCCTAGAGAGATGATCTGCGACAACATTTTCTGCTCCTTTCTTGTCCTTGATGGACAAGTCGAATTCTTGGAGTAACAAAATCTAGCGCATCAAGCGAGGTTTCGCATCTTGCTTTGAGAAAAGATATCTCAAAGCTGCATGGTTAGTATAAATTATAACTTTCGAACCAAGCAAGTATGACCTGAATTTGTCACATGCGTAGACAACAGTAAGCATCTCCTTCTCTGTGGTTGTATAATTGAATTAAGCCCCTATCAATACTCTACTCGCATAGTAGATGACATGGAGCTTTCTTTCTTTCTTCTGTCCAAGCACACAACCCAAAGCGATATTACTTGCATCACATATTAATTCGAATGGAAGTTTCCAGTCCAGTAATGAAATCACTGGAGCTGTGATAAGAGCTTTCATTAGAGCATCAAATGCCTTAAGGCAGTGCTCATCGAAGTTAAAGGATACATCATTAACCAGTAAATTTGTTAGAGGCTTTGCGATTAGAGAGAAGTTCTTGATGAATCTTCTGTAAAATTCTGCATGACCCATAAATACTCTAACTCCTTCAACTGTTGTTGGTGCATCCATCTTCTCTATCGCCTCTGTCTTAGCTCTATCAACTTCCATACCAACTCTAGAAATCTTATGCCCTAGGATTATTCCTTCATCTACCATAAAATGACATTTTTCCTAATTGAGCACTAGATTCTTTTTCTCACATCTCTTCAATACTTTGTCTAGATTGTCAAGACAATAATCAAATGAGTCTCCAAAAATAGAGAAGTCATCCATGAAGATTTCCATAATCTTCTCGTTCATCTCCCAAAAGATCGACTCCATGCAACATTGAAACATTGCTGGGGCACAACTTAATCCAAAAGGCATTCTACGATATACAAAAATACCAAAGAGATAGGTGAAAGACATCTTCTCTTGATCTCTGGGGTATATTACAATTTGTTTGTACCCTGAGTACCCATCCAAAAAGCAATAATAAGAATACCCCACAATCCTTTTCAACATTTAATCAATGAAAAAGAGTGGAAAATAATCTTTCCTTGTGGTGTCATTTAATTTATGATAATCGATGCACACTCTCCATCCGGTCACAGTTCTTGTCGGAATGACCTCCCCTTCCTCGTTGATCACAACTATCATTCCCCCTTTCTTGGGAATATAATGTATTGGGCTAACCCATTCACTATCCAAGATTGGATAGATAATTCCAGCTTCTAGGAGTTTTATCACTTTCTTTTTAACAACCTCTTTTATGTTAGGATTAAGTCTCCTTTATTGGTCTACTCTCGGCCTCACTCCATCCTCCATGTGAATATGGTGCATCACAATTTTCGGGCTTATCCCCTTGATATCGGATATTTGCCAAGCAATGGTTTTAATCTATTTGTTCACAACTGTGAGCACTTTCTTTTCTTCTTCCTTAGTGAGCTTGTTTGATATGATAATTGGTAACCTCCCTTCATCTATTAAGAATGCATATCTCAGATGCAAGGGTAGCTCTTTCAGTTCTAAGGAAGGAGCTTTTACAATCAATGGTGGAGTTCGATATTTCAAATGAATTTTGAGCTCCTCAAGCAAACCTTTCTTGTTAATTTCCTCCTTCACTTCTTCCACAATATCCTCCTCTTCTTTCTCTAGTTCTTTATCCTCAATTCTAGAGATATTCTCCTTGCAGAACTCGAGGATACACTCATCTACAACATCAATTTTTATGCACATCCCTTCATCAAGAGGATGACACATAACACTTGTCATGTTGAACTCAACCTTATAGTCACTAATTCGGAGCACCGATTTACCATTAGGCATATCTACCAATGCATGTGCAGTGGTTAGGAAGGGTCTTCTGTAAATCAGTGGATAGTTCTTGTCCTCAGAGAAATCCTGAACCACAAAGTCAACTGGAAAGATGAACTTGTCAAACTTAACCAGGACATCCTCAACAACACCGAATGGTTTCTTAATGGTTTGGTCTGCCAACTGGAGAAGCATTGAGGTTGGCTTAACTTTACACAAACCTAGTTTTTGAAATGTAGACAAAGGCATCATGTTGATACTTGCACCTAAATCACAAAGACATTTTGGAAACTCGGTTTCACCAATGAAACAGGGAATTCTAAAATTCCCTGGATCTTTTAGCTTCATCGGAAGATTCTTTGAGATTAGAGAGCTATAATTAGCTATTAGGGTAATTGTCTCTCCATCTTCCCATTTTCTCTTCTTAGTGATGAGTTCCTTTAGAAACTTGGCGTAGTGTGGAACTTGATCTAGCATTTCCAAGAATGAGACACTAATCTGAACATTCTTCATTTTCTCTATGAAAACGGAGAAATTTTTCATCCATCCCTGATTTCGCTTTACCCTCTGAGGAAAAGGCAGAATGGGGACCATAGGTGGTGGTGGTACGTAAACTTATTCTTCCTCTGCAACTTTTTCTTGCGAGACCTTGTCTTTTTGAACTTCTTCCTCCTTATCTTTTTCTGAACTCACCACATCATTCTCCTTAGCCTTCTTTTTGACTAACGGAGAAGCAAATTCCTTGCCACTTGTTAAGAAGATTGCATTAACTTGGCCACGAGGATTTGCTTTAGTAGAACTCGAGAGAGAGCCAGATGCTCTTTGTACATTTGTCTTTGCAATTTCCCCAAGTTGTACTTCCATGTTATGCATGGTAGTTGCTTGCCCTTTTAGAAATTGTTCTAAATTGTTCTGCCTAGCTTCCTGTGCCACTAATGCCTTCAAGATTTGACTTTGGTTGTTGGATGATTCTCCTGTTTGTTGGATGAATTTCTTAACCTTGTCAAATCTGTCCTCAAGGGCCACCATTCTTTCTCCTAAGAATCCACGTGGTTGAAAACCAGGTGGTGGTCCTTGTTGTGCAACACGTAAAGGCAATCCTTTATCCGGAATGATCGGCATACTATCATTCTTGTTTCTTTCTTTCCATGAGAAGTTAAGGTGGTTTCTCCAACCAGGATTGTAAGTTGAGTAATATGGGTTGTTTACCATTCGGTTTTCTCCTTGTCCTTGACCACTCGCAAAGTTGACCTGCTCTATTGGTTGGCTCATCATTGCACATTGACTAATCTCGTGACTAGTGTTGCCACATGCTTCGCAATGCTGTTGTAAAGCAACAGCATCAACTTTGTTTAGAGTCAAATCGCGCAATTACTTTGCCATCAAGTCTAATTGTGCTTGAAAAGACGAGGAAGAATCAAGTTTGATAATTCCTCTTCTCTTAACTCTCTAATGGGTTGTTTTTTCTCTCATTCGTAATTATCCTATTTGTTGCTGCCAGCTCTTCCAGAATATGGTGAGCTTCATCCCTTTTCTTTCTCAAGAAATTTTCATTGGACGCTGAATCAACATTTCCCATAGTTGTTGGCGACATGTTAAAATAAAAAGTCTTAAGAAGAGACTTCTCAGACAGACCATGGCACGGGCATTTTTATTGCAATTCATTAAATCTCTCCCAAGTTTCACTCAAAGACTCTCCTTCATATTGTTCAAAGTTAGTTATCTACTTCACGAGCTTGTTAGTCTTTGAGTAGGGGAAATATTTGTCAAGGAAAGCATTTGCCAATTGCTCCCATGTGGTTATTGGAGTACCCTTAAGTTGATTATACCACAGCTTAGCCTTATCCCTTAATGTATATGGAAACATTCTAATCTTAACAGTATCATCAGACGCTCCAGGATACTTAAAATTATTAGCTAATTCCATAAAGTTCCCTAGATGTTCATTGGGATCTTCATTAGGAAAACCATAGAACTGACCCAAAGCTTGAAGCATATGAATCACGGTCAGCTTAATTTCGAAGTAATTAGCTTCAACAGCTAGCCATTAGATTCCAATTTTTTCTCCTTTGTATGTTGGTCTCCCGTGGTCCATTAGAGAATGTCTAGGGGCATGAACTCCAACCCCTTGACTCTCTTGCCTTTGGTCCATTATTTCTTTTTCTCGTCTCTCCCTTTGCAATGACCTTTCTAACCGCGTTATTTCTTCTTCAATCTCCAATAGAGAAATATTGGTTGAACGGGTTAATGGCATGCATGTAACTTGTCAAGCAAGACAATTCAATTGGTCAATAAAGAAAAATAAAAATAAAATATACTAGTATATACTAATATATACTAATCCAAGTTCGTAAACTGAATTGAAAGTCTAAATTTCAATCCCCGGCAACGGTGCCAATTGACGATTCGCTTCTTTGTGAATATTCTACTATAATTCTGCTTGATAATGGACGATCGGTCATTTGTCAGATCTTTCTGGCGTACACCAGAAATGGGTGGCGTGCGCCACCCTTCGACTAGCCCAGAACTTAAGCACACGCCAATAGCACTTGGTGCGAGCAAAAAGCTAACGTGCTAACAAACCTGGCGTGTGCTAAAAAGGATGGCGTGCGCTAGTTCAGCAGTAGAGTTGCAGCGAATTGCAATAAGAGTAAGTAGGGTTGTCAATCCACAGAGACTGAGTTTGACTACTCTAAGGTTTACTAACTTAACTAGTATCAGGTTATGAAGTTTGGTTGTTTACACAAGTGATCTAAACACAAAAGCACAAATTTAAAGCTAACAAGTTCTAACACATAGATAGATAGGTTATAAAATAGAATATCAACAACTCAAACACTCAACATGAGCAAGGTGCCTAAACCAGCAACATAACCAAAAGATTTAGAGGGTTTTTAGTGTATGTGATGTGGTTCGAGTGAATCTAGGGAAACTAATCCTCACTTTCGCACAAGATTAGCCAAAGTTGATCCTAAACTAGACTTAGAATGGTTAGATATGTTCTTTCGACCCCACCAACCATCTAAACTAGCAAAGAATCAACTATATGCTCCACTCCAAGAACAATCAATAGGTTACCAAGGAGATTTCTCTTCTAGCAAGAGTACTCATCATCAAACCAACCTATGCATCAATTCTATCTCCTTTCGGTCTCATGTTTTGACTAGCTACTAAGGCTTAGTGATCAAGCAAGTCTAAGCAATAGTATCAAGCATGTTGATAAGAACACATACAAGACCATACACACCTCCATACAGTGGCTACATTAAAGGTAACAAGGCACCAAACTCATATAACTACTCACACATACTAATATTTAATATCATAAACATAAAACATAGACAAAAGTAGAAAGGAGGGAGACTTATCAAGACTCCAAGCTCCCTCTCTTCAAGTCCACGTTCTTGTAGAGAAAATACTTCTATATTTACTAATATAAAGTTGTATTATGTCTTATGTCCTCTCCTCTTTTTTACAAACCAAAGGCAAAAAGCCTTAATAATTACTAACTAAAGGAATAGTTAACAAAATATCTAAACTAACTTAGCTAACTAAAATATCTAAGCTAAAAATATCTAAAAATAGGTCTCTCAACTTGTCCCCCAGCTTCACAAAGCTCTAAACCACCTTTGTCACATCTTCCATTTATTTGTCCAACACTGAACTTTATTTAACTTCTGTCAGTCTGGTCTAGCGTACGCCAGCTTCACATGGCGTGCACCAACTCTTCACGAACTTGGATTAGGAACTTTTGTCAACTAAAAAATTTTCTTGCAACTCGTCAGAAAATTAGTTTTAGCTACTGCCACTCGCGGATTTTAATTTTTTGGCCATCTTAGAGTCCGAATTGGAAAAACACATGCTCTGATAAAATTGTGCATTAGGAAGTCTTCTTGCATTTGCCAATGATTTCACCCAAATTGGAGTTTGGACGAAAATGTTATCGCATTTACAATTCACAAAGGTCAAATCTAACGATTCTTGTGAAAAACTTACACGAAAATTCTTGCCAAGAAATTTTAGGTTCGCATTTTATTTTTCTGATGGTCAAAACTTCCAAATTTGTAAAAGCAAGCCAAGAAAACTTTGTGGACATGGAAGTCATCATTCCATTTCTGCTGAGTTTGCCTATTTTGGAGTTCGGACAAAAAAGTTATCGCATTTTGAACACACAAAGGTCATTTCTGACAATTCTTGCGAAAAACTTGCTCGGAAAATTTTGGCCAGCTCGCATTTTATTTTTCTGGAGGTCTTTAAGTCCAAATTTTTTAAATCAAGTCAAGGTGAAGTTGTAGTTTGGGAAATCTTCTATCCATAGCCACTTACCTTATAAAAAAAGGAGTTCGGACAAAAAGATATCGTATTTTGAAGTTGTACGAGAAAAATACGATTTTTGGACGAGTCTTGCCAAAACATAGAATACGATTAGCCTCGTATTTTCACTATTTGAATAGTGAAAATCCAATCTGGGAAAAATTTCCTTAGTCAAAGTTGTAGCATTGGAAGTCTTCTTTCATTTGCTGCTGACCTTGTCTAAATAGGAGATTGGACGAAAACATTATAAATTTTCTAAGTCGCATGCCCAAAATGCGCTCAACCACCAACTTCCTTTTGGAAAGTAAAGTGGACATAGTACACTTGGAAAGGACATTGTGACAAGAAAAACTTCGACAAGAGAGGCTAAATCAAGAAAGACTTCAACAAGAAAGGATGGATTCCTTTGGTTACCATTGGTACAATGGAATTCAAAGTTCATTTTTGGACAACGAAGTTGAGGACATACGTGAACTGGTGGAAGCAAATCAAATAAAACTCAATTTCATCCAAGCTCAAATTTGGACTTGTGAGTGGTGCGGATGTGAGGGACATGAGAAAAGTCAATGTGAAGAATACTGGTTCCCTACTCGCCATGGAGCACCCTCAGATTATGAGAATTTTGAGCATTACGATGAGGGGCAACTGTCACGACCCAAATCCGGGCCGCCGACATGGCGCTAGATCACGCTCTCCAAACCGAAGAGCCGTGGTCCAACCAGCCTCATACATATACACATATCGAATCGCGGAAGCATAATTCAAATGCGGAAGCGTAAATTTATATATTACATATATGATACAAATATTCTCATACATAATAATTACAATTATTCTTGCATAATTCTAAAGTCATACAAATCCAGGATTTATAATATGTACAATGGAGCGACTCTACTAGATCACAAAGAGAAATACCATCTGGAGACTTCTAGCAACTCGAGAAGTAGATGATAATCTCAAACATATAAACAACCAAGACTCTCCAGACGTCATGATCCTTGACTTTCATCACCTGTGGAGGAGGGGGTAAGTACTTGGAAGTACTTAGTAGAGGATATTAAAACTAACCTATAATTAACTAACCAACCACATACATAGACACAAATTCATGCATAGACAAATGTTCCAAATTAACATTTAGCACATCACAAGTAATTCAATCGTAAATAAAGACGAATTCATAATCATACACAAAGGCACATTCCGATCCAAATAGGTATCGTAAATGCCATATCATATTCACATATCATACACATAGACACGTTCCGATCCGAATAGGTATCGCGAACGCCAAAACATGGATGGACTTCGGATAGGTCTAGAACGTGTCACTCCCTCTCACAACACGAGGATACCATAACTTATAGCGCTTTCATAATCAAACTCCGCCGGCCATATCATAATCATAACAAATCCAATGTATCCTCAAAACATGTGCACATGTGCCAACATCCCCGGTTGGTCACGGGTAGACCTCATCGTCCGCCATCTCACAAATCGACTCACATACATCATACACATATTCATAATGTTCAAAACCATATGTTCATAATCCACAAGACTCATATTTATTAAAACCATGCATAACCAAAAATCACCAAATCACACAAAACAAAGACTCACTTTCACAATCCATCATATAACCACATAATCATCATATCAACCAACAACACAAGTTTATAACAACCAATGTTAGCCAAAACAGAGGTTAGGGATAATATTGCCCTACCTTAACCAAATTGTCCAAATACTCCAAAAGTGCTTTGAATGTCACTTCACGATCCTCGGTATTCAAATTCCAATATGCGATTCACTAATCAAGAGAAATAATTCTCTAATCAATATCATCCTCTTAACACAAGAAAATGGCAAAATCACACATAAGTCTCTAATATCAAACCATCTCACCAAATCTCCAAAACATGCATAAAAGTCCTCTCATCTCCTCACCATAGTCTAGATCAACATCAAACCTCCTCAAATCATCAACCAAACCCCCATATCCACACATGCTCTTCATCAAGCTTAAGCCAAAAGTTCTCCAAATTATACACAATAACTCTTCAAACTCATCATCAAAGTATAGTTCCACACCTAAAATGATCATATCCCCACTCAAACCTTCAACATACCTCAAACTATATTTCATCCAAAACCTCAAAGTTGCTCAAATATTCACAAGTTTACACCTACTTATAGATCATCACAAGCTCTACACTTATTTCTAATAAACTTAAGTCTAGAAATCACTTACCAAGCTTCAAATCAAAGGAAGACTTCTTCTCCTTCTTCTCCTCTCTTCTCCCACGTCTCTCTCCCTCTCTCTCTCTCTGTTTTTCTTTCAAATGGCTGTCTACAACTTCCACTCACAAGCCTCTAGATATTTATGTCAAAACTTACCATAAATGGTAAGTTCTCCCATACCCCACTTGTCTATTTTTTCTACTTTGGTCCTCAACTTTTCAAGTCATCTTCCAATACTCCTAAACCTTTACTTAAGTTCTAATATGTCCTTAAATCAAGCCTTAAATCCATATTTGCCACATTGCTCACCATTTGGCAAAATCTCTCAATACCGATAAAAATCGTATCTAAAACCGAGCACTTAAGATCTTTCCCATGATCCCATCAAACAAATCCTCAAATGTCAAAACTATTTTAACCAAGTTGTAGTCCTAGATGTTAAAAACATCCTCGAATTCGAATTACTCAAATCGGAGGTCGGATGAAGAAGTTATGAATTTTTGAAATTAAGTGTGCAGGGCTGTAATTTGTTGGCGGCCGCCAAGAAAGTTGGCGCCTGCCCCGTTTTTTCTCTGTAAGTTTCTGGCGGCCGCCAAAAATACTTGCGATCGCCAGGTCCAGAAAAAATCCCAAATCTAGATCAAGGTCTTACGGATCTACTCGTTTTGGAATCGCTCGATTCGGAGTTCGTATGAAAGAGTTATGATTTTTCTACCAAACGTCGACGAACTAAGCCTACCAATCGTAACCCTCCCGAAACCCACTCAAAAATCCAAAACACAAGACTCAAATCACAAAACCTGAATCACAAAAGTCATAGACCAATGTGTTACAAATCTTTTCAACTTGGAATCATCCAATTTGAAGTTCATACGAAAACGTTATGCGTATTCCTCCAAAGGCTGACAAATTCATCACAATGGTTCTAACACCGATCAAAATAAAATAACCAAAAGTCGGACCGAACGGTCACGACAAAGGCAAAACTAGCGAGGGTCATAACAGCAACATGACACCATTTGTATTCCAACATGGAGCAGAATCCCTTATTCCTCATGGTGCAAAGAAGAAGTTCAACCTCTAAGGTCCGATACCCTTGAAGATAGATTAGATTCAATGGAAGCAAGAATGAATAAGATGTTTGAAAATGGTGATGATATACTCAATGAAATCAAGTTCCTAAAACATAACTAGTAAGCCGAGTAAGGCGTTCACTTAATCTTCGTGGAATCAACAACCCTACTTCATAAAACTATATTGCGATGGTGGTTGGAGGTGTTTCACGACGCCAAAAACCACTCTAATCAATAGGATCTGAAGCACCATCATATGTAGGAGCTTCACCCTCTAGAATCAACGATATCCATCATCTCGGGGCACCGGTGCTAGTTGCTGTTGTTGGGCCAGTAAATTAGTCAGGACTTGTAAAAGTCCAGCATCAATGTTCACTAATGGAATTGCGACTGGCAGTACTACTCCAACAGTTGCCGGTGGTAGTGTCTCTACCCCTTCTTCCTCTTCTGCTCCATTCTTGTCCCTTGGCCCATCCTCTCCCCTGCTACCATTCCCAGTAGGTGGTGGTGGTGGCGGTACTCCCCCTAGTTATGGTGCATTCTCAGTAGCTGTCAATGGAAGGGGAAGTAATGCTTGTGTTTCTTTTGGCACATTCTCCGAGCCTCCTCTCGAACCTTATCCTCTTTCAAACATTCTTCGAGTTTGTGGTGCCATAGTCATATATAATCTACCATCCATGTTATTCATTAAAAATACGGCATGAGCTCTGGAAGAACTCGTACAACATAGTAACACATCAGACATTCATACAAGTATCCATTCACACAGCTCATTTAGTCATATATTCAGACAATTTCCAGTAATTCTTATGACAATATAGAATCACCGCATAAAAATATATAAAAACTATCACTGCATAAAAATAACAATCTTTTATATAGGCATTCATTCTCGGTAATTATTAACTACTCTATCCTGCCCACTGTAACATTTCATTCCTTCAACAAGGAATGTTATTCATTCGGTGAGTTTTATTTTATTACTATTATTATACATATACATATATATATATATATATATCCCCAGAATTCCCATCTATCTCACATATGCGTAAACATGATATGCATGACTTAAAAATAAATCTATATGTTTTTTTTATAAAAGCTCTGATACCAATTTAGTTGTCACGCCCCAACATTACGCATGTCAACCGCCATGGGTTAAATTCCTGTAAGGCTATTTTATTTCTCAAAACCAACTCAGTCCAAGAATAGTATTATCCAGTTTAAATAAAAGAAAAAAAATTACATAGTCTCTAAATCAAAATAATGAAACATAATATTGCGAATGCCTATGAAATGCATGCCTCAATCTTCACTCTCGATCCATCCCCGGATTATCTGAAAATAGAATATGTATTTTGATGAGATACACAACTCAGTAAGCCAGACACACAAACAAATCATAACAGCCGCAAGCAATCTTCCAATACTTAGTATATCTGTTAGGATCTATACATTATGCAGTCTTCGGTATTCAATGTTTAGTGTTCAGTATTCAGTCAAGCTCAAAGGTATACAATTTTGGTAGGGTACAAGTTATAAACTACACACAATACTCAGACATTCAGATAAGCCAGCTGAGACATTAATTCAGATCATTATAGAAAAGATTGTAGGTCATGCCAAGCTGTAACATCATTCAAGAATTCAATTAAACTATTGTTCATTAGGCCATGTCTCGATCATTCATACATACATTGATTAGGCATGTTAATTCACACAGTTCCTATCTCGTACACAATACATTTATTTATTTAATCTATATAAACTATAAATTATAGAATAGTTCATGCGTTTCTATTAGTTCCTTTTGTAATAATTAGTAACACCGAACATAAACTTGTGATATGTAGTAGTATATTCACAGTTCATAATGAAACTAATCAATTTATCACAACGTAGGCATATATATTGAAATCTTACGGCAACCAATCAAAGCTCATAATAAACTAATCAATTAATTACCACATATGAATATATGCTGTAATCTTACGACAGTCCACACAGAACTAATCCAAGTCTGCGTCAATTTAAAGGAATCCAACGATTATCACCGTGTCTTAACAGTTCCCTCCAATTACAAAACTATAAAAAGTTCAGTCATGCGTAGGGATCATCTTTTGCTAATTTTCCAATCCAAACCTCACGAAGATGGATTCACTACGGTACTTATTGTGTACATATGAATTCTTGAAGATTTCCTACAGAGAATACAACCACGAAATCCACACTCAAATCATGTAAGATAGAAACTGACTTACCTTGCTTTCTGTTCTGTTAATTTAGTTCTCTCTTATTTTCCAATATTTTCTTTAGATTCCCTAACGTCTTCAGGTTCAAGGCCAAAGTTGTCCCTGTCCTTTTGTTCGCCCGAGTCAATCTCTCTGCCTAGTAGAAAGCAGAAGGAACGACATTTTAGATCCCCCTTCTAGAGTTTTTGTTAGCCTTCTTTATATATGTCAGGCCTAGGGTTTCCTATTGGAAATACTATAGAATGGTACCTGACACATTTCAATATAGTCCTCCACCAATTATTAAAATTTCCTTTTTAATTTGTTGGTTATTACATACTTGATGAAGGAACATCTATATACTATGCTCTATGATTTGCAAAAGGTGTTTAACATGATGCCAAAAAAAGGCTTGGCAAATTTGGATAGCAAATTAGAGAGGAGTTGGAGCAAGCCTTACACCAAGATGAGAGATAATGTGGCCTCAAAAGTTCAAGGAAAATTGAATAAGGGATGATCATAGGAATACAAAATTCTTCCACATCTCAACGATCATCAAATGAAGAAGAAATAAGGTAGAAAGATTAAAGGATGATGCATTAGAGTGGATCATAAAAACTACAACTTAGAAAGATTGGCTCTGCATTATTATAAGTCCCTCTTCAACCTAGAATCGCTTTTAGTTTCAACCTAGTAGTCTCAGAGCCTCTTTGAAGAGTAGTCTAATGAGGAAAAAAGTTAGATTTCCAAAACTATGAGTTACAAGAAAATTTGAGAGGTTTTATTTAATATGGAACTAATTAAAGCACCAAGAAGCAATATTTTCTAAAAGAAGTTGGAGCATAGTTAATGATAGTTTGATTTTTTAGATCAAGAGAGCCTTCGAGCATAGTACCCTACCCCCTAGGTTTAACAAGATCTTCCTAGTCCTAATCTCTAAAGTTTTCCTACCTGTAATTCCTACATGTAACCCTAAAACACTTTTGTTTTATCATCTTTTGTAACATAACTTACAAAATCCTTATCAAAATTATCGTGCGATAGAAAAAACTCAAACTCCCTAGCCTTATCTCATAAATGTAGTGAAGCTTTGTCCCTAGGAGACAAATTACTAATAATATTATAATTTTATAGGAAGTTCTTTACATGCAAATCAAGAGAGACATGAAAGGATAGATGGCAATAAAATTAGATTTAAAAAAGACATATGACTGACTCTATTAGGATTTCATTAAAGAAACAATCTTAGCTATTGGAATTTTGAGGAAACTCTCCAACATTATCATAAGCTGTATTCGAGGATCCATAATGAGAGTACTCTAAAATGTCAAGATGTTAGAGGAATTCATGCATGAAAGAGGCCTCCATCAAGATGATCCATTATCACCTTATTTTTTATGATATGCATAAAATATTATCCTAATAGATCACACAAAAAATAGGAATGAAGGACTGAAGGTTGACAAGAGTTTTACAAAATGGTCTAAAATTTTAGACTTAATATTTGCACATGACATCATACTTTTTGCAGAGGCTTCTCCTAGATAAGTTGACTTAATTAAGGATAGATTAAAGACTTTTTGCTAGGTTTTAGGCCAGAAACTAAATTAGAAAAGTCTAAGGTTTACTTCTCTCCAAATATAATGAGGAACACTCATAGCCTACTGAGTGATAAACTGGGAATATGAACAATATAAGACCTAAGAAAATATTTGGGTATACTTGCTATTCACTCAAGAGTCAAAAAAAAACTTTCGATTAGCTAGAGGAGAAAGCCTGAGCGAGGTTATCAAGACAGAAAGCAAAATAATTAAAATGGCAGAGAGGGTCACACTCATGAGATTTGTCCTATCATTATTATCTTTCTATGCAATGCAAGTTATTTACTATTATGACCCTCATAAACTTTGTCTTGGTTGTGACCATTTGGTCCGACCATTTGGTTGTTTTGTGTTGGTCGGTTTTAAAACCATGTTAGTTAAATTTGTCGACTTTTGGTAGAAAAATCATAACTTTTGCATACATACTCCAAATCGAGCGATTCCAAAACAAGTAGATCCGTAAGACCAAGATCTACAACTTTTCTGATTTGTGTTTTGTGAAATTCGGAAGTCAGGAGTTACAGATTTGCGAGTTTTGGGGGCCAGCGACCACTGGGGTGTCCAGTGCTCGCTGGGCTGCGTGCCCATTTCTTAGAAAATTCATAACTTCATCATACGACCTCCAATTTGAGTGATTCCAATTCGTGTAGATTCACAACATCCAGAACTACAACTTGGTTAAGATATTTTTGACATTTGAGGATTTATTTGATGGAATCATGGGGGAGTTACAGATTTGCCAGATTTTGAGGCCAGTGGCCACTGGGGATCCCAGCGACCACTAGGCTACCCAAGAAGCTCTATTTTGTTACCATTTTGCCCCTCCACTTGTTAAAAACTATAAGTACCACCTTCCTTATTTAGAAAGTCCTATCCAAAGGCATTCCAACTAAATATCTAGCCATTTGAGAGGGAGAAAAGGAGAAGAAGAAGGAGAAGAGAAAGAGAAGAAGATTTCTTGGTTTTGGAGATTGGTAAGTGATTTTTGGATTAAGATTTATTAGAAATAAGTGTATATCTAGTGCTTACCTTTAAGTTGGTGTAAACTTGTAAGGATTGAGCAACTTTATGATTTTTGGATAATTTGGAGTTTTAAGTATTTGAAGATTAAATGGACAATTTGATGATCATGAATGTTGATCTAGTCATTGATGATTAGATAGGAGAACTATTATGCATATTTTGGAGACTTTGTGTAGGAATGTAATTTTAGAGACTTTAGTATAAGTTTATCCATTCTTCCATGAGTTAGAGAGGTTGAAGATTAATATAGGGTTGTTATATGATTTAGTTGATCGCTTATTGAAAACCGAGCACCGAGGAACGTAAAGCAAAGAACAGAGATCCTTAGGAACATTTGCGATATTTGGTTAAGGTAGGGAGATATTATCCCTAACCTCTATTTTGACTAGCATTATGTGTTATAAACTTGTGATATTGGTTGATATGATGATTATGTGATGATGTGATGTATTGTGAATGTGAGTCTTTGATTTGTGTGATTTGGTGATTTTTGGTTATGCATGGCTTTGGGAAATATAAGTCTATGAGATTATGAATTTATGTATGGTATATGTGAGTTGATTTGTGAGATGGTAGACGATGAGGTCTACCCGTGACCAACCAGGGATGTTGGCACATGTGCACATGTTTTGAGGATACATTGGATTTGTTATGATTATGATATGGCCGGCGGAGTTTGAATATGAAAGCGCTATAAGATATGGTATTCTCGTGTTGTGAGAGGGAGTGACACATTCTAGACCTATTTGAAGTCCATCCATGATATGACATTTGCGATGCCATATTCGGATCGGAACGTGCCTATGTGTATGATTATGAATTCGTCTTTATTACGATTGAATTACTTGTGATGTGTTAAATGTTAATTTGGAACATTTGTTTATGTATGAATTTGTGTCAATGCATGTGGTTGGTTAGTTAATTATAAGTTAGTTTTAATATCCTCTACTAAGTACTTCCAAGTACTTACCCTCTCCTCCACAGGTGACAGAAATTAGAGAATTGCCTTGATGTCCGAAGAATTTGTTTGATAGATCGTGTAAACCCAATGTCTTCTTCCGGGTTTTGAAGTCTTCGGATGGTATTTCTCTTTTGTTGATCTTAGTGGTGTCGCTCCGTTGTACACATTGTGGGACTTATATTTGTATTTGGAATTATGTAAGAATAAGATGTGATATATATGTATAATATGAAATTACGCTTATGCATTTATATAAGCTTATGTTAACGCTTCCGCAATTCGATTCATTTGTTCATATGAGGCTGGTTGGGTCGCAGCTCATTGGTTTAGGTGAGTGTGACCTAGCACCATGTCAGCAACTCGGATTTGGGTCATGACAGAGTTGGTATGAGAGCTATAGTTTTTTTCAAAGTTCTAAGTTTGTCAGAGCCTAGGATTCTTGAGTTGAATTATATGTTGTGTATAATGGAGCATAGGATTTGTCATGTCTTTGTCCCCTTTTATGTGTCAGCCTTAGTATGTCTAATTCTGACTCATTGATATAGGAGGATATGACTAGTACTCATAGCAATTCTGAATTGGCAAGAGGAAATGGTGAGAACTCTCAAGTGCAGGGGAGAGGAAGTTACGTGTGAAAATGTGCCACCAATTGGAGTCGCAACTGGGAGTGGCATTATGAGGGATGAGATTCATTTACCTGTCGCTAATGTTCTTGTGCCGGTGCTAGAAGGGCAAGGTTGCGATAGTGTAGATCGGGTGATGTTAGAAATGGAGAAATTTATTGCTACTCAGCAGGTTCAAATTGAATAAAATGTGTTGACGGCTGCAAAAGATGACTCTTTGGGAGAGTTTCTGAGGTTGAGACCATCGACATTCTCTGGTATGAAAGATGATCCTCAAGTCTTCATCGATGAGATGGAGAAAAGGAAGAGAATCCTGAGATGTAATGGGGTGAGAATGGTAGAACTCACCTTATTTCAGTTGGTTGGTGAAGCTGGAGTATGGTTCCAGAATGAGGGATCGTATGCTTGGATATGGGAAGAGTTTACCAAGGCATTTCTAGATCGGTTTCAACCAAAGAGTTTGAAGGATGCTCGAGCTTTTGAGTTTAAGCGGCTGGTGAAGACACCTGAGATGACAGTGGCTCAGTATGATGAGAGGTTCAACTATCTATCTTGATATGCTGAACATCCTGATGAGAAAAAGAAAGTTAATAGGTTTATTCGTGGCCTTGATGATTCTATGTTTAAGGTCATGATGCCTCATGGCTTTGAAACTTATGCGGCTACGGTGGATTGTGCTTGAACTTTAGAGATACGAGACAATGAACGTCAAGCAACTCCGAGCCAGTCGAAGATTCAGAGATCATATGGACCACCACAGAGGAGTGTGAACCAAGGGTTCAGGCGCAAGAGAGGTGGTCTGGTGGACAGCCTATGGCTTCTAGAGACTGTGGACCCGTCGGAAGGTTTGGAAGAGGAAATGACTTCCGTGGACAGAGATCTAGTCCAGGTCAGTCTAGCAACTTTAGGATGTGCCAAATCTATAGGAAGCAACATCCGGGGGACTTTTGTTATATGGAGACTGGAGTTTGCTTTAAATGTGGTAAGGTAGGCCACCTTGCTCGAGATTGCCCTACACCTCGACCACACAGACAAGTGGCAAGCATGGTAGCCTCACAATCTGTGCAAGGGAATCTTCGTCCTCAAGTTCAGAGGGAAGCTGGTTCGAGGATTGAGGCAGTAAGGTCTGAAGGTAGAGGAAGTGGAGTGCAACCTTGTGTTTATGCTCTGACGAGGGAGATGCTAATGTGATCTCGGCAGGAGAAACACAATTTGCATGGATCTATTGTTGTCTAGAATGGATGAGACTTCGAACCCACGAACTGGACCAGCAAGAACCTTGGCAAAAGAGCCTCAACCCAAGCAACGAACAATCTGAGAACTCCAAGCCACGTCGAATCACGCCACAAACGAGGATGGTAACTTGCTTGATAAGTGAAAGATCGTTCAAGCCAAGCACACCAACTCAAAGCAAGAACAAAGAGTTATCAAACTAACTCATCTAAAATGACTCAATTGTATTCAGAATGTTGTTTTTTTATTTCATTCGTGGCCCTCTTTATATAGAGGTTAAAACTAACTTGGACAGACCCCAAAGTCAACAAGATAAGTCCTAAAGAGTTATAAACTTATCAAACTACCTAAATAAGTCATAAAACGAATGTTTATCCTAGTCCATAACTTTCATTCCTAAAAAATAGCAAACAGAATAATTATCCACTGTTGGATAACTCTCATTCCTAAAAAATAGCAAAACTCCTAAAAAGTAGCTAAATCGCTCCTAAATTGTCTCTAGGAGATTTATGGGCATTAGACTTGTAGAATATCCTCTATTGGACTTACAAAATGTGCCTTGGGCCCAAACCTCCTTGAACAGCCCATTAAATCAGATTGAAATTTCTTGGCCCTTGCTCTTGTGATCGGTCCAATTAGAGCTCGAACCAGACTTGATTCATCCTTTTGATCTTGTAGCATAATGGCCCATCAGATTCATATCATTCCCCTCCTCTTGAATGGGATTTGTCCTCAAATCCTTGCATGCGCCATGCATTCTCAGATGAATAATATTGTTGGAACAAGGTTTAATCTTTGAATGCTGTGGCTGCACTTGATATCTCCCACTCCAACTGAATAAATACTTTGATCATAAAAAGTAGGATGTCATCTCCAATCTGAAAGCCAAGAACATGCTTGTTCGCACAATTCTTTCCTTAAGCTTTAAACTATTCCACAAGTTGAGCAATACTGATCCTCCAACATAAACATACTTGTCAACACCTACGAAGTCAATATGATCAACATGTTCAATAACAAAACCTGGAAACATGTAAGATATGGGCTGAACCTCTTCCTTGACATTAATAACAACAAGTTCATCACATTCACCAACAATAGTAACAAGGTGCTTCCTCATATGAACAACTTCCATAACTTCAGATTCATCGAACAAATCTCTCAAGTAAAGAAGTGACATGTCATGCTAATAAAAACACTCTCCATCAAATAAATCAATGGAAAATTTACCAAACTCCTCCCATGTCAAAACTTCTTCAACAATCTGATCAGAACAACATACCTTCTCCTCAGTTTTGCACTCAGCTTGCAAGATATTCTTATGTCGTACTTCATCAACTTCCTTTAAATGCAAGTCTATTGTTCTGGCCAAGTTGGCTTTAAGTTCCTCCCACTTGTCTTCATTGTCCAATGTAGTAAGTCTATGTCTTCTTTTAGAGACAACTTGTGCACGACCTGGAATCTTACTCTCTATTTGATCAAGCCGTTTATGACACTTCTCGATCTCCCCTTTCTATATATACTTCAACTCACTCAACATGGTCTCCATAAAATTTGGTGGATCAGCCAATGACATATAACCTTCCAAGTTTCTGCGTGAGTAATTATAAGACATGATCTTGCACTTTTTCAACTTTTTTTCGATTTTTTTTCTGCCTCTTTTCTCTTCTTTCTAGGCTGTCTCTTCCTCCTTTCCCTTTTTTCGAATTTCTTCTCCTTTTTTTTTCTCCAACTCAGAATACAAAAAGAAACAAACTAATGGAAAAAAACGTAAAGTAAAGGATAGATAAACCTAAAGCAACAAGCCAAAACTCTGATACCAACTGATGTGATCTCGGCAGGAGAAACACAATTTACACGGATCTATTATTGTCTAGAATGGATGAGACTTTGAACCCATGAACTAGACCAGCAAGAACCTCGGCAAAAGAGCCTCAACCCAAGCCACGAACAATCTGAGAACTCCAAGCCACGTTGAATCACGCCACAAATGAGGATGGCAACTCGCTTGATAAGTGAAAGATTGTTCAAGCCAAGCACACCAGCTCAAAGCAAGAACAAAGAGTTATCAAACTCACTCGTCTAAAAAGACTCAATTGTATTCAGAATGTTGTTTTTTTATTGAATTCGTGGCCCTCTTTATATAGAGGTTAAAACTGACTTGGACAGACCCCAAAGTCAACAAGATAAGTCCTAAAGAGTTATAAACTTATCAAACTACCTAAATAAGTCATAAAATGAATGTTTATCCTAATCCATAACTTTCATTCCTAAAAAATAGCAAACAGAATAATTATCCACTGTTGGATAACTCTCATTCCTAAAAAATAGCAAAACTCCTAAAAAGTAGCTAAATCACTCCTAAATTATCTCTAAGAGATTTATGGGCATTAGACTTGTAGAATATCCTCTATTGGACTTACAAAACGTGCCTTGGGCCCAAACCTCCTTGAACAGCCCATTAAATCAGATTAAAACTTCTTGGCCCTTGCTCTTGTGACCGGTCCAATTGGAGCTCGAACCAGACTTGATTCCTCCTTTTGATCTTATAGCATAATGGCCCATCAGATTCATATCAGATGCCGAGGCAAGCAACAATGTGGTCATAGGTACCCTTCCTGTTGGATCTTCTCATGCACGTGTGTTATTTGATTCGGGATCTACACTCTTTTGTGTCATCCCAATATATGCAATTTTTGGATGTATTGCCTACGTGCTTAGATGATTCTATGATAGTTGCTACGCCTTCGAGTGGTTATGTGATTGTTTGTGAAGTTGTTAGGTCATTCGTTATTTTGATTAGTGGCCATGAGTTGTCGACTGATTTATATGTGTTAGATATGGAAGATTTTGACATGATAGTAGGGATGGATGTGTTATCCACTTATCATGCGATAGTGGACTATTTTGATAAGCAAGTCACCTTCCGTCCATTGGGAGAGTTAGAATTTGGATTTCAGGGAGAGCGGAAAGTAATAACTGTGAAGTTGATTTCTTACATTAAAGCTAGCAAATTTCTTAAAAAGGGATGTGTAAGTTACCTAGCTTGGGTTAAGGAGGTTGAGAAGGAAGTTATGTTGGTGGATGATATTCTGGTTGTTAGAGAATATCCGGATGTATTTCCAGAAGATCTGCAGGGATTGCCTCCTATGAGGGAGATTGAATTCTGTATTGAGTTAGAGCCCGACACTATGCCAATCTCTATACCACCGTATCGAATGGCTCCGGCTGAGATGAAGGAACTGAGAGAGCAGTTGTAGGATCTGTTAGATAAGGGCTATGTCCGGCCTAGTGTGTCTCCGTGGGGAGCACCAGTTTTATTTGTGAGGAAGAAAGATGGAAGTTTGCGGTTATGCATAGATTATCGGAAGTTGAATAAGATGACCGTTAAGAACTGGTATCCACTTCTGAGGATTGATGATCTATTTGATCAACTTCGGGGAGCTAATTGGATTTCCAAGATTGACTTGAGATAAGGGTACTATCAGTTGCGAATAAGGGAGTCAGATATTTCGAAGACAGCATTCAGAACTCGGTATGGACATTATGAGTTTTTAGTCCTGCCGTTTGGTTTGACGAATGCTTCGGCTGCATTCATGGACATGATGAACCGGACATTTAAACCTTTCTTGGATTAGTTTGTGATTGTCTTTATTGATGACATTCTGATGTACTCCACGAGTCAAGAGGAGCATGAAAAGCATCTCAGATTGGTATTGTAAAAACTGCGAGAGAGAGAGCTTTATGTAAGCTCTCAAAATGCAAGTTTTGGCTTCAGAGTGTAGCATTCCTAGGACATGTAGTGTCCAAAGATGGAGTTTTGGTAGATTCCAGTAAGATAGAAGTTGTGATAAGTTGGGCTACTCTGACTAATGTGATAGAGATTTGTAGTTTTCTGGGTCTAAGAGGTTACTATCGACGGTTCGTCAAAGACTTCTCTATTTTGGCATCACCGTTAACCCGACTAACTCAAAAGAATACAAAATATTAATGGTCGGAGAAGTGTGAAGAAAGTTTCAGAGAGCTAAAAGATTGATTGACGCATGCACCTGTGTTAGTTCTACCTTCAGGTACGGGAGGATATTGTGTTTATTGCGATGCATCAAGAGTTGGATTGGGATGTGTTCTGATGCAGCACAAGAACATTATTGCTTATGCTTCTAGGCAGTTGAAGAAGCATGAAAAGAATTACCCAGTACATGATCTAGAATTGGCAGGTGTTGTATTTGCCTTAAAGATTTGGAGGTATTATCTGTATGGTGAGAAGTTTGAAATCTACACGGATCATAAAAGCCTTAAGTATATCTTCAAGCAACGAGATTTAAATTTAAGGCAGAGAAGATGGATGGAGTTGCTCAAGGATTATGATTGCACTATCAACAACCATCCAGGAAAAGCTAATGTGGTAGCCGATGCTTTGAGTCGAAAATCTGTGGTGCAGCCAAGGTTTTTGGCTGAGATGCATATGAGGCCCATCTTGCGAGGACGAGTCATAGATTTGCAAAAGGAAGATCCACAGGTGATCGAGATGATAAGAAAAGTTGAACTAGGTGTGTTGCCTAAGTTTCAACTTGAAGATGGTGTATTATATTATGGACTCCGAGTGGTTGTTCGGGATATTGGAGATTTGAGGAAGACGTTATTGACTCAAGCACACCAAGCGGTGTATAGTATGCATCTGGGGCCTGCAAAAATGTATCACGACTTGAAAGGTAATTATTGGTGGAAGGGTATGAAAAGAGATGTTGCAATATTCGTCTCCAAATGTTTGACCTGTCAACAGGTGAAAGCAAAACATCAGAGACCTTCAAGATTATTGCAACCTTTGGAGATTCCGATGTGGAAGTGGGAACGAATAACAATGGATTTATTAGTTGGACTTCCGACAACTTCTCGAGGATATGATAGTGTATGGGTCATCATAGATCAATTGACTAAGTCTGCACATTTTCTGCCGATCAAGATCACCTATGATGCAAGTAGGCTTGCTCAGATTTTTATTGATGAGATTGTCCGATTGCATGGTGCATCGATTTCGATTGTCTCTGATTGCGGAACACATTTTACGTCACGATTTTGGAGGAAATTTCAAGAGGCTATGGGAACTCGATTGAATTTGAGTACGGCCTTTCATCCTCAGACGGATGGTCAGTCTGAGCGGGTTATTCAGACTTTAGAGGATATGATGCGAACTTGCACCATTGACTTTGGGGGAAGTTAGGATCAATAATTGCCTTTGATGGAGTTTGCGTACAATAACAGCTATCAGGCGAGCATTGAGATGGCTCCGTATGAAGCTTTGTACGGGAGAAAGTATAGATCACCATTATGTTGGAACGAAGTTGGTGAGAAGCAACTTTTGGGGAATGATTTGGTGCAAGAGACTAATGAGAAGATTCAATTGATCCGACAAAGATTAGAGTCAACTCAAAGTCGGCAAAAGTCCTATGCAGACAAGAGGCAAAAAGACATCAAGTTTGAAGTAGGCAAGTTTTCCTCAAAGTGTCGCCTATGAAGGGGACAATGAGATTCGGAAGAAGAGGAAAGTTAAGTCCTCGATATGTTGGTCTGTTTGAGATTCTAGAAAGAGTCAGACCAGTTGCTTATCGGTTGGCTTTGCCACCATTTATGTCGCATGTTCATCCTGTTTTCCACATCTCTATGTTTAGGCGGTATTTACATGATCCTACACATGTGTTAGAACTGCAAGTAATAGAGATTAGTGGTGATATGACATATCAAGAGAATCCGGTAAAGATTTTTGATCTAGAAGTCAAAAAGCTTCGAAATAGAGAACATCCGATGGTCAAGATTGAGTGGGCTAATCGCTCATTGGCCGAGGCAACTTGGGAAATGGAGGAAGAGATGAAGATCAAGTTCCCTCGTCTTTTTGAATGACAAGTAAGTTGGTCGGTCTTCTTTATGCAAATTCGGGGACCGAATTTTATAAGGAGGGGAGACTGTTATGACCCTCGTAAACTTTGTCTTGGTTGTGACCGTTTGGTCCAACCATTTGGTTGTTTTGTGTTAGTCGGTTTTAAAACCGTGTTAGTTGAATTCGTCAACTTTTGGTAGAAAAAAAATAACATTGGCATACGAACTCTGAATCGAGCGATTCCAAAACGAGTAGATCCGTAAGAGCTAGATCTACAACTTTGATGATTTGTGTTTTGTAAAATTCGGAAGTCAGGAGTTACAGATTTGCGAGTTTTGGGGGCCAGCGACCACTGGGGTGTCCAATGCTCGCTGGGCTGCGTGCCCGTTTTTAGAAAATTCAAAACTTCATCATACGACCTCCAATTTGAGTGATTCCAATTTGTGTAGGTTCACAACATCCAGAACTACAACTTGGTTAAGATAGTTTTGACATTTAATGATTTATTTGATGGAATCATGGGGGAGTTACAGATTTGCCAAATTTTGAGGCCAGTGGCCACTGGGGATCCCAGCGACCACTGGGCTACCCGAGAAGCTCTATTTTGTTACCATTTTGCCCCTCCACTTGATAAAAACTATAAATACCACCTTCCTTATTTAGAAAGTCCTATCCAAAGGCATTCCAACTAAATATCTAGCCATTTGAGAGGGAGAAAAGGAGAAGAAGAAGGAGAAGAGAAAGAGAAGAAGATTTCTTGGTTTTGGAGATTGGTAAGTGATTTTTGGATTAAGGTTTATTAGAAATAAGTGTAGATCTAATACTTACCTTTAAGTTGGTGTAAACTTGTAAGGATTGAGCAACTTTGTGGTTTTTGGATAATTTGGAGTTTTAAGTATTTGAAGATTAAATGGAGAATTTGATGATCATGAATGTTGATCTAGTCATTGATGATGAGATAGGAGAACTATTATGCATATTTTGGAGACTTTGTGTAGGAATGTAATTTTAGAGACTTTAGTATAAGTTTATCCATTTTTCCATGAGTTAGAGAAGTTGAAGATTAATATAGGGTTGTTATATGATTTAGTTGATCGCTTATTGGAAACCGAGCACCGAGGAACATAAGGAGATCCTTAGGAACATTTGCGATATTTGTTTAAGATAGGGAGATATTATCCCTAACCTCTGTTTTGACTAGCATTAGGTGTTATAAACTTGTGATATTGGTTGATATGATGATTATGTGATGATGTGATGTATTGTGAATGTGAGTCTTTGATTTGTGTGATTTGGTGATTTTTGGTTATGCATGGCTTTGGGAAATATAAGTCTATGAGATTATGAATTTATGTATGGTATATGTGAGTTGATTTGTAAGATGGCGGACGATGTGGTCTAGTCGTGACCAACAGGGGATGTTGGCACATGTGCACATATTTTGAGGATACATTGGATTTGTTATGATTATGATATGACCGGCGGAGTTTAATTATGAAAGTGCTATAAGATATGGTATCCTCGTGTTGTGAGAGGGAGTGACACATTCTAGACCTATCCAAAGTCCATCCATGATATGACATTTGCGATGCCATAGAGAACAATCATACATCTATCCAACATCATTCCTAGAAGATTTATATAGTATAGAGAACAAGGGGCGTTTGTGGGATTTTGAAACAGAGGATTGGTACCATGAAACCCCAACGAGCTTGTTTATTCATGCCAACGCACTACCAAAAGAGGATGAAAAGAATGAGGAAAAGGAAGAAGAGAAAGAAGAGATTGGGTTTGAAGAGAGCACTAAAAAAGAAGCTGACGAGCCTATTACTAGTGCTAATTTATTTGTGCATAAATCTTGCTCAACCATAGATTTAGCGAATATTAAAGATTTGGAGGAAAAAGTGGAAGCCATATCTAAGGAAGAGTCTAGTGTTATCTGCCACAATATTTTACCTCGGCTTCAAGATCCAAAAAGGTTTGCTAAACCTTTACTATTGGAGATGGTAAGTGATGGAAAAACACCCTACCAGAATGTTGAAAATCTTGGTTGGGATTGGTTAAACTTGGGTGAGATTTTGAAATCTCTCAATCCTATGATTAATGTGACTGCTATTGACCATTTGGTTGATTGGCAGATGTCTGCATTTTTGTGATTGATGAGGGATAAGAAGTTACTCTTATATGATTATTGTGCTCAACAATTTATATTGGGTATTGACCTAGGAATGGCAAGTTTGAACATGAAGGTGACTATAGTAAAAATAGCACTCCTCACAAGTTGTGAATATTGTGGTACTACATGGTGACTCAACTAGGCTTATAGCCAAAAGGGTCGCAAGGAGAGGTAGCTCATCATGGCATGCTATTAGTGAGTTGTGTGATTTCAAAGGTCAAAGTTGAATCTATGACCCATCAGAATGGGGCGTCTGGTTTTCAAGCTTTCTCGGAATGCAACGTAAATAAAAGCCAAAAAAATTAGCGTAGATTCTATTATAAAGTGTGTTAATTTGTTTGCATTTTATTTGTGTGTGTTTGTTTAGATTTAATGTTTTTTGTATATAAGTGTAGCAAAACAGGGCACACTCTATCCACATATGACGTTCATGATGGCAAGACAACAAACCAAGCTCGAAAAACAAAGGCACACAATGCTCAGCAGCAGGCACATAACGAATTGACTAGGGAGCTCCTTTTTCCTTTGTTTTATTTGTTTTTCCTTTATTGTCATTTCGTATTTTTGTGATATATGTTGTTTGTTCATATTTATTTTGTTTATATGCTTGTATTGAGATAGTTTATTCGTATCTTTGGTGATCCGGTACAGAAGTGTTCCAATTTGAGCTCTGCAGGGTTCGATCTCCTTGCTACTTCTTAACGTACTAGATCATCGAGATAAAACTGTCTCAAGTTTGTTTTATTTTTGTAATTAGGTATTTATTAAAATCTTAGATACCTTGAGGACAATGTGTCATTCAAGTGTGGGGGAGGGTTCTCTTTAGGAATCTTCCTTGTATATTAATAATTTTTAGTTTATTGTATCTAGGTTTAGACTTGGTATAAATTTTTCAAAATTTGACCCCCTTCAAAAGTTTTCAACTTGTGTTAAAAGATTGTTACCTTATTAGTTAGGAATTTAACTCGAGCACAAAGCTTAGGAATATGTAGAAACCTCACACTCAGTTATTTAGACTAGTGGTCTCGCTATTTAGATTAGACTAGAAGGTTGATGTGTGAACCTTGTGAGAACTTTGAGCCGAAGGAGGAGACATCCATCTCCAATTCTTTTCATAAGGTACATACTAAGTCGGTTGATTAAGGTATCCTACCAATACTTGACATATTTTAGTTGTGTGGAAGTTAGTGGGACGACGGGGGCATTTCTTTGACATTTGAGTGTTAGAGGACTTTATCAATTCGTTCGTTTTATGATTAAGTTAATGAACTCGCTATGTAGGGATAGTCTTTTAACCAAGCTGAAGTTTTTGAGGGGAGTCAAGTAACGAATTTTTCATGCCAAGTCTTTTCCTTTTTGTGTGTTTTTCTTTTATTATGTTTTTTTTTGTGTTCGCATTTGAGTTTTGCTTAGGGACAAGCAAAGATTCAAGTATGGGGGTGTGATGAGTGTCAAAAACACTCATTACTTATGTACATTTTAGTGTAAGTTTAGCATTTGTTACATATCGTTTTTATGAATTTTCTATGTCTTTGTCTCGTTTTTGTACATTTTGTGCTTTTGTCGTGTTTGTTTGTTTCTCTTATGTTTGCTTGTTTTTTAGGAGCTTTATGGACAATAATCTAAGGAAGAACAACCAAGACCTCGAGGATGCAAGCAAAACGGACTCGACAAGGCAAAATGGTAAAAAGAAAGGTTGAAACCGTAGCTATCCGTGGAGGGCGCCAGACCTGACCTCTTTTGACTTAAAAAATAATAACTTCCTCATACAAAGTCGGATTGAGGCGCCGTCAGTGGCATTGGAAAGAAGACATCCTTAGCTGCAATATATGAAAAGAACATCTTCCGGTTCGGAGTCTAAGTGATCCGCATTGCAAGAAAGAACTACGTGATTGAAACAGTGAGCATGGAGGGCTCCAACTTGCATGACATATGCATGACCAAGGATGACAAGTCATCCACTCCCACGTTTTTCTGCCAAAATGGGTGACAAACACTTAGATATTTTCTTGCCAACTTACCTTAACTTATGTGGAAAATGGATGAAAGGTGGAGACCAAGTTAGATTAGTTGTTAGGATATTAGATTAAGTTTAAGTTTAATATTTCCATTAGCAAAAGTTGTATTTAGTTAAGTATTATGTCTTAGGCAAGTCATTCCATGACTTAGCAAGAAAATAGGTAGCCATCTCATAGAAAAAACGAACACAAAGAAAGGAGAAAAAGAGTGGAGAGGCCGTAGCAAAT
>SOPF01026928.1:51425-68054 GCA_012979155.1 Hypericum perforatum
GAAAAAGAAGAAGAAAAAGGAGAAGGAAGAAAGGAGAAAAACCAAAGGCATAAACCAAGCTTAGTCTTGGACTTTGTAACTCTTCCTTACTCTTTTACTTCTTGCTTTCCTTGCTTTGATCTTGTGTAATATATATATATATGTTGATGTTTGTTTTCTTATAAATATGTTTGAGTAATTTTGTTGTGGTGTGATGCCTTGAAACCTTAAGTAAGCTAATGGTTTAAGATTGGTGAAAATGATAAGGTTCATGTACTTGTTAAAAACTTAATGCTTAGACTAGATTGGCCACCTAGAACTATGAACATAATCAAGTCTTGAGATCGAAAGGAGATAGACTTGATCGAACATTTAACTCGTTGATTAGTTACCTTGTGAGATGTGGACTCCTCCTTGGTGATTGATTATCCATAGGGTGATAAATATAGTTGGTGTTTAGTTAGATTTGTGTGACTCGTGGGGGCGAAAGCACATCAAGTTCACATAAGTCTAGCTAAAGATCAATTTAGACTAATCTAGTACGAAAGTGTAGATTAGTTGCCTTGAAACACCCAGATTACGACACGAACTTAATAAACCTTTCAAACCATTTAGCTAGTTTAAGTGATCTTTGGTATCATATCATTTTAGTTTAATTTGCTTGTCTTTATATTTATGTTGTTGTTGTTCTTGAGTTATTATTTTGTGCTTGTTAGTGTGTTACTTACCAAAATCAAACCATTCAATCCAAATCAAGTTCCTAAAACATAGTAAGTAAGCCGAGTAAGGCGTTCGCTTAATCCTCGTGGGATCGACAATCCTACTTCATAAAAATATATTGCGACGGTGGTTGGAGGTGTTTCACGATGCCGAAGACCACTCTCATCACTAGCTCCTGTTCCCAGCCAAGTAGAAGAAGAAGAAGAAGTACATTGACTTAGGGTGCCGAGGAGGAGAAGTGGGCAAAGAAGGGGTTGAATTTGGGCGTAGGTTTTGGGGATTGGGAATTCTGGGTTTGCGAGGGTTGGGATTGAATTTTAAGTTGGTAATAATTTTCTATTTTTCTGGGTTTGATGTTCATGATGTTTGAGGATGAAGATGGAGATTTTTTTAAATTTTTTGTTTGAGGGTATTTTGGTCATTTTCGTGAAAAAATCAAAAAATTGAATGGTGACATCAGCAAGGGACCTAATATCAATATTTCATTTAAAAGCAGTAGCCCTATATCTAATTCAAATTATATAGGAACCCTACCACAAAAACGTACAAAACTGAAAGGCCTGAGGGTAATTTACCTTATATTAATTGTTTATTGGTTAGGGATGAGTTGGGTGAGGGATGCTTCTGTGGGTAAAAAATTGAGTGTAGGAGGATGGGTTGAGGTAGATGAGTAAAAAATTAATAAAATATTTCACGGCTGAGTTGTATAAGGTTACTGCTGCTTATAGTCTTAAAAATCAATTCTCGAGCAATAGTCTCTCCTGCAATGATCTCTCTCCACGCTAGCTTGAGACATTACATATGTTCAGTCTGAATTTGTATTAGCCAAAGAATATAATGTATTGACATTTGGAGAGAAGAAAAAAACTGTAATGAAGAAAACAACAGAAATGACACAAAGTGGCGTTTGCCGGGTAATAAGTTACTGTTTAATTATAAGACTTCAAAAGCCCGGAGGCAGGAGCGAACTAACTCCCCATGAAAAAGGGGCATCTGTCCCTTCGATTACAAGGTCTGGCTTAGAGATACGGCTTCTTTTAATACTCCAATACGGATTACGCTTTTAGGCACGGAATGGCCTTCTCGATGATAATAGAAGAGGTGCCCCTCGAAAAAGTTGAATTACATACAATCTGTGATTATCGAATCGCGTACACAAATCAAATTCGAAAATTTAGATTTCTTTTCTAGATCCATAGCTCAAATCCTATCTAGATTCATTTTTATGATTAGTTGTGCACGTAACCCGACAATTCGAATTGTGTGCACACACCAAATACCCTAGTATACACTATCCTCTCTCTCTCTCCATCCATCCATCTTTCCATCCCAACCACAACTCAATGAACCCCCCACAGCTTCTTACCAACTGCATTAATTTTGTTAGTTCGATTAACCAAGCGATATTCTGACATCTATTATATTGTTCAAACACGATTAGTTTGATATTTTTGCAAATTACGTATAAACGATACGACTTACCAATTAGAAACGAACTTGAAGACGAACGTTCCAAATGATCTGTCAAATGTATTACTATATAGTAGGTCCACCATAATATTAATGAAACATCGTAAACTTTTCTATTTTATAAGAAAAAGGAATAAAGAATTTTGAAACACTTCACCTTGACATCGACTTTATTCTATGACTATATTTGCAATACTAAATTACTTTTATTATTCTAATTAGGATATTTGTCACACTGAAGTCTGTTTTTTTAGTTGTCTGTGGATACTTGATGAGTGTGAAAACACTCATCTTTTGTATGTGTTTTTAGAGCCTTTTTGTTTTTGTTTCTTTTGCTAGTGTTGGCAATGCATGGTATTAATGTGAATATCGTGCATTGTCTATTTTCGTGATGTCTTTTGAGTTTTATTGTGTTTTCCTTGGTTTCGTAGGTTATGAGTGCTAAATGGAGGTTTCGGATGTGCCATGCTTCATCGAAAGCAATCGGGCCGGCCGAGAAGGAAGGACAAACAACTATGGGTCGTGTGCTTTTGACGTGGATTGACCTCTGGTGACTAAAATAGTGATAACTTTCGCATATGGCCTCCAATGGAGGCAAGTGAGGTGGCGTTGAAAAACAGACATCCAAGGCTACAACTTCGTGTCTAAGGGTCTTCGTCCATTTCGGAGTCTAATATGGTCAACAATCGTGTTCAAAGTCGGAGTCCGAATCTGGCGATTTTCCACCCGAGTGGGCCGAATTTGGAGGCAAAATTTGGGCCCTAGATGAGTGCCTTGGCCAAATTCCGTGGCTGCTACTTGAGGAAGAAGGAAGAGAATTGAGAAGACTTGAGACAATTTAGATATTTGGATTGAGTTAACTAGATTAAACTTAACTTTAACTTTGTGTTCCACTCATCCTTCATAATTGTAAACACTTGAAGATTGGCTTGAGAGCTTTGAAGAAGGAAAAAACTTGAAGAACACTTCATGAGCTTTCTCTCCTCTTAACTCTTTAATTATTTACATGCTTGTTTTACTTATGTTAAATAAAATGTTTAGTTTGTTAATAGCTATGTGTGAGTAGTTATTTTGTGGGATTGGTGTTTATATGATTTCTAAGTAGCTAATGATCTAGAGGGGGGAGAATTAATGATTAATATTATGTTCTAATCAATAATCTTAATGCTTGGTTTTGCTTGATCACCATAACCATGATTATATTTGATTTAAATATCCGAGAGGAATTGAGATTGAATGATTGATTGATTAGATGATTAATGATCTTTTGATGAGAGATCTCATGAGAAATTAGTTATCCAAAGGGTTATGCTTATAATTGGTAATTGATAGGACTAAATGAGTTTTTGGAGGCGAGAGCACATCTAATTCATTGAAAACTTGTCAAGGATCGATTTAGACTATTTATAGCGAGAGCATGAATATGTTGCCTTAGAAAAACTCGGATCATAATTGAACTTTGTAACCTCCTTGTATCATTATGTTATTTTGATTGTTATAAGTACCTAGCCCACTTTGCTTAATTTGTTAGAATCGTTATAATTCGTATTTGTGACTTGTGCCTTTGATTGAAGTGCTTAAATTGTGACATGTGCTTTTGATTGAAGTGTATATTGTGTTTTGGAAATGGATTATGTCTCTTGTAGTTAGGTGTCAATTAGTTTCACTTAGAGTTAAGAATCGTCATTGCCAATATCCAAACCATAGTCCTAAACTAGTAATCAAGTCGAGTTAGTGGCCTATAACCAAGTCCTTATGGGATGACATTCCCGTACTTATCTTTATTGCAAGGAAGGAGACACGTAGAAAACCTTCTCGGCAATTGGCGCCGTTGCCGGGGATTTGAGGAATAGACGTTGAGTTTAGCTTGAAAACTTGGATTAGGACATTATTTTTCTTTGGTTACGTTATGTTGCTTGGGTACAACGAGTGTTTGCATGCCCTTAACTCGATCCACAACCATTCCTCCTTTGTTTCTTGATGCGGACATAGCTAGGATAGAGAGGTTGTTACGACAAGAAAGAAGAGCTAAGGAAAGGATGGAGCATCCAGCTCAACAAAGGGATGAGGCACCAAGAGATAAATTAGAGGACGGAGCTCCACGACGATCTTTGATGGATTATTCTAAGTCTACTTCGAAAGGGGCAAGATCGGGAGTTCAGAACCTACCTATACAAGCCAACAATTTTGAGATTAAGCCGGCTGTGATTCAAATGCTCTAAAACTCGGTCCAATTCTTTGGTTTGCTAAGTGAGGATCCAAATAAACATATTTTAGATTTCTTGGAATTAGCCGATACCTTCAAGTATAATGGATTTTCAGAGGATGCTATGTTGCTAAGATTATTTCCATTTATTTTGAGGGACAAGGCAAAGTTGTGGTATAAGCAGTTGGTAAAGACACCAATTGCTACTTGGGATGAGTTAGCGGATGCATTCCTAGAGAAGTATTTCCCATTTTCAAAGACTAAGCAACTCATTAAGGAGATTAATAACTTCCAACAATTCGAGAATGAGTCTTTGAGTGAAGCTTGGGATCGGTTCAAGGAATTGCAAAGGAGTTGTCCACACCATTGTTTATTAGAGGAGTCTTTACTCCAAACCTTTTACTATGGTCTTGAACCAACTATAATGGGGACGGTGGATTCAGCTTCTAATGGAAACTTCTTGAGGAAGGACAAGGATGAAGCCTACTATGTCCTTGAAGAATTGTCAATTACAAACCGTTTAAGGCAAAAGGACAGAGGAAAGCAACCAGTTAGAGATCAAAAAGAAATAATCAAACTTGGTTATGATGATAGTGTACAAGCTCAATTATCATTGTTGACGAAGAGAATGAATGAAATGAGCACAAGTAAAGTCAACACAGTTGAAACATCAACAACTTGTGAGATGTGTGGCAATGTTGGCCATGAGATGGATCAATGTGCAATGATGAATCCACCGATGGAGTAAGCACATTATGTTAGTGGCCAAGGCCAAGGAGCAAATAGGATGGGAAATAACCCGTATTCTTCCACTTATAATCCTGGATGGAGGAATCATCCCAACTTTTCGTGAAAAGGAGGAAATAGTGTAGATAATATGGCACTTGTTCCTGATAAAGAACTTCCTTTACGTGTACCGCAAGGAGTACCGCCTGGTTTTCAACCACGTGCTTACTTGACAGATCGAATGGGAGCTATGGAAGAGAAGTTTGAGAAAATGGATAAGTTTATGCAAGAAGTTGGTGGATTTGTTAGCCAACAAGGACAGATCCTAAATGCTATAAATCAGCAAGGATCAAGGCAAAACAACTTGGAGCAAATTCTTAAGGGACAAGCTACTGCTATACATAATATGGAAATGCAACTTGGAGAAATAGCAAAAGCAAGTTCCTACCGACAATCCGGTTCTCTTCCTAGTTCAACAGAAATGACTCCTCGAGGAAATGTGAATGCAATTTCCTTAAGAAGTGGAAAGGATTTAGCTTCTCAAGAAGTGAATGAGAAGGCTAAGGAGAGTGAAGTGGTGACTCATAGCAAAGATAAGGAAGAAAAAGAAGTGTCGAGCGAGAAGGTTCCGCAAAAAGAAGTAGTTACAGAAGAAGAAGTGTATGTGTCACCACCACCATATATTCCTCCTCTACCCTATCCTTAAAGGGTTAAGAGGAAGAATGGGATGGACGATAAGTTTCTTCGATTTATGTTAAAAATGAAGAAGGTCCAAATCAGCATCTCTTTCTTAGAGATGCTTGATCAAGTTCTGCACTACACCAAATTTTTGAAGGAACTCATCATGAAAAAGCGAAAGTGGGACGATGGAGAGATGGTTGCACTCACTGCTAAGTGTAGCTCTCTCATCTCAAAGGCTCTCCCGACGAAGTTGCAAGATCCGGGGAGTTTTACTATCCCTTGCTTTATTGGAGCTATTGAATTTCCTAAGTGCCTATGTGATTTGGGGGCAAGCATTAATTTGATGCCTCTTTCTACATTCAAGAAACTAGGTTTGTGCAAGGTGAAGAATACTTCGATGCTTCTCCAATTGGCTGATCAAACCATTAAGAAGCCATTTGGTGTTGTCGAGGATGTCCTCGTGAAGATTGATAAATTCATCTTTCCGGTGGACTTTGTGGTGCTAGATTTTATAGAGGATAAAAGTTGTCCTCTAATTCCTGGAAGACCTTTCCTCAACACCGCGCGTGCTTTGGTAGATGTTCACGATGGTAAATTGGTACTTCGGGCAGGAAAGGAGAAACTAGAATTCACGATGACAAAGGTCATGCGCCATCCTTTGGATGAAGGCACGTGCATGAAGATAGATGTTTTGGATGAGTGTGTCCGTGAAGTGGAGAAGGAGATCCTCTCAAGCATTGAGGATGTTTATGATGATGTAATTCCCAAGGAAGAAGAGGGAAATTTAGAAGAGTTTGAGGAGGAAGTTAATAACAAAGTCATCATGCGAGAGATAGAACTTAATTTGAAATATCGGACTCCACCTTTTATCATCAAGGCTCCTCTTTTGGAGTTGAAAGAGCTACCCTCTCATTTGAGGTATGCTTTCTTGAAAGAAGAAAGGACACTATCGATTATCATTTCCAACAAACTCTCGAAGGAGGAAGAGGATAAGGTGCTTAAGATCGTGAACAAGCGGATTAATGCCATGGCTTGGCAAATATCCGATATCAAAGGGATTAGTCCTAAGATAGTTATGCATCATATCCATATGGAAGAAGGAGCAAAGCCGAGGGTAGACCGGCAAAGGAGGTTGAACCCAAACATGAAAGAAGTGTTAAGAAGGAGGTGATTAAGCTCCTTGAGGCAGGAATCATTTATCTGATATCGAATAGCGAGTGGGTGAGCCCACTACAATGTGTCCCAAAGAAAGGGGGGATGACGGTTATGATTAATAAAGAGTGTGAGCTCATTTTCACGAGAACAGTGACTGGATGGTGAGTGTGTGTTGACTATCAGAATTTGAATGATGCAACACGTAAGGATCATTTTTCTCTCCTATTCATTGATCAGATGTTGGAGAGAATTGCTGGATATTCCCATTATTGTTTCCTTGATGGATATTCCGATTATAACCAAATTGCGATTTACCCAAGGGATCAAGAGAAGACTTCCTTCACTTGCCCTTTTGGTATTTTCGCATATCAACGAATGCCGTTTGGACTTTGTTGTGCTCCAGCGACATTCGAACAATGCATGGAAGCAATATTCTGGGGAATGAATGAAAGGATTATGGAGATCTTTATGGATGATTTCTCGATGTTTGGAGATTCATTTGATAATTGCTTGGAAAATTTGGATAGAGTTATGGAGAGATGTGAAGAAAAGAACCTTGTTCTCAATTGGGAGAAATATCATTTCATGGTAGATGAGGGCATTGTTCTTGGACATAAGATATCCAACGTTGGTATGGAAGTGGATAGAGCAAAGACGAAAGCCATAGAGAAGATAGCCGCACCAATTTCAGTTAGAGGAGTGAGAGCTTTTCTTGGACACGCGGGATTTTACTGACGATTTATCAAAGATTTCTCTCTTATAGCAAAGCCGCTTACTAACTTGCTAGTGAAGGAAGTACCTTTCAACTTTGATGAGCCTTGTCTTAAGGCATTTGCTTTATTGAAGAAAGCTCTTGTCACAGCTCTGGTAATTTCATCTCCGGATTGGAATTTACCATTTGAGTTGATGTGTGACGCAAGTGACATTGCTTTAGGATGTGTGCTTGGTCAAAAGAAGGAAGGGAAGCTTCATGTGATTTACTATGCTAGCAGGGTGTTGGCAGGTGCCCAACTCAATTACACGACAACTAAGAAGGAGTTGTTAGAGGTGGTCTATGCTTGTGACAAATTTCGTCCATACCTGCTTGGATCAAAGGTGATCATTTACACTGACCATGCTGCCTTGAAGTATTTGTTCTCTAAACAAAATGCTAAGCCTAGGCTTATACGATGGATTTTATTGCTACAAGAATTTGACTTGTCCATCAAGGATAAGAAAGGATCGGAGAATGTAGTAGCAGATCATCTATCTTGTATTGAGAAGAGTGATGGAATGGAGACATAAGGACAAATTCAAGAAGAGTTTTCAGATGAAACTTTGATGTCATTGAACAAGATGGATGTTCCTTGGTTTGCTGACATTGCCAACTACTTGGTAGGAGGAATTATTCCAAATGATTTGAGCTATCCTCAATGGAAAAAACTTCAATGGAATGCTCATTTCTACATTTGGGATGATCCTTATCTATTCAAGCGGTACAATGATGGAGTGCTTAGACGGTGTATTGCCGATGATGAAGTAGGAAATGTTTTAGCACAATGTCATAACACCCCATATTCAGTCACTATGGAGCGACGAGAATGGCATCAAGAGTCTTTGAATGTGGGTTTTATTGGCCCAATATTTTTAGAGATGCTCGAACATTTGTTGATCAATGTGATTGATGTCAAAGAACTGGGAATATTTCCAAGAGGGATGAGATGCCACAATCTGGAATCCATGAAGTTGAACTCTTTGATGTTTGGGGTTTAGATTTCATGGGACCATTTCCAACCTCCTATAGAAATAAGTACATTTTGGTAGGCGTTGATTATGTGTCTAAGTGGGTTGAGGCTTGGGCTTCACCAACGAATGATGCTAAGGTAGTGATTCGCTTTATCAAAAAGCTCTTTTCGAGGTTTGGCGTACCAAGAGCAATCATTAGTGATGGAGGTTCGCATTTTTCAACAGACCATTTGAAGTTTTATTGAAACAGTATTGAGTGACTCACAAAGTTGCTACACCCTATTACCCTCAAACAAGTGGTTAGGTAGAACTCTCAAATCGGAAACTCAAGAAAATTCTTGAGAAGACAGTGGGAGGAGCGAGAAAAGATTGAGCGAACAAACTTGATGATGCCTTGTGGGCGTATAGGATGGCTTTTCGAATGCCTATTGGTATGTCACCATACAAGCTTGTTTATGGAAAAGCATGTCACCTTCCGGTTGAACTTGAACACCGTGCATTTTGGGCAATTAAGACCCTTATCTATGATTATAAAAAGGCCGATGAGAGACGGGGCTCCAACTAGAAGAGTTGGATGAAATACTAGATATGGCGTTTGAAAGTGCGCGCCTCTACAAAGAGAGTTCAAAGAAGAGGCATGATGCTCATATTGTAAAGAAAGAGTTTAAAGAGGGACAACAAGTTCTTCTTTATAACTCTCGTTTGAGACTCTTCCCGGGCAAACTAAAGTCCAAGTGGAGCGGTCCATTCAAAGTTGTGAAAGTTTTCCCATTTGGAGCACTTGACTTGGAAGGAAGAGATGGAGAATTGTTTAAGGTGAATGGCCAAAGGTGTAAGGTTTACCTTGGTGGCGAAGTTGAGCGGCATTCGGAGGTACAAGCCATTACTTCCTCCAAAAGCAATTGAGAATTTGAAAACATGTTAGTGTATATAGTAGATAATTTTTAGTTTTTAGAATTTGTGTCCTCTTTTACCTGTAGAGATTAAAGAACAGGATGTTTTGCATTAAATATTTTCTTTTACTTAGAGTCTTACTTGCTCGACAAATCCCAATCGACATTTTCCTAATCATTCTTCGTAGAGCCAAAGAATCTTTAAGACTTGAGCGCAGTGAAATGAATTACTTGAAGCACTCGAGAGGAACGTCAAAGATGGCTTACTACCGAAGAATGAAAAGATTTGGATTTTGTCCTCGGTGCGGAAAATTAGAGCATGATGGAGAATATAGCAAGAACACTACAAACTCATAAGATGAGCGTACCACGCTACTCTGCCAAGACCATGTTAAGCTATACGCTAAAAAGGTCGCTCGGCGAGAGAGTTCTACTTGGTATGCCATTGAGGAGTTATGTGAATTGTGAATTTCGAAGTTGAAATTGTGACCCATGAACTTGGGGCGTCTGGTTTTTAAGCTTTCCAGGAACGCAGTGTAAATAAAAGCAAAAAAAAATTAGAATATTTTTGTTTTTCAAACTTTTTAGTTCTTTGTGAAGTTTGTATAGTATGCATGTTCTTATATTGTGTTTGGTTGAAGTATGTGTGTTTGCATGTTTGTACCTATTGTCTTGATGAATTTTGTGAATTTCATGTTTTTCCACTTGTTTGATGATTTGGTTTGATTGAAGATATTATTGAGGAGTGCATGGCTAAGCTTGAGAGAAGAAGCTCAGGGAGGTTCGTAACAGGTCGTCCGAAACGGTATACAATTTTTAAGACTGACCTGACCTGGCGGGAGCCAAGATTTCTTATGGCCGCCAACCACGAGCAAATGGCGATCGCAAGAAAACACTAGCGGCCGCCAAGTTTACACAGAGAAAAACGTTGGCGCCTGCAAGAAAAAATTGGCAGCCACCAATTTTGTACAACTGGCGAGTGCAAGAAATTGTTGGCGGGCGCCAATTTTTCACAGAGAAAATTGGGAGCGGCCGCCACAAAAATTGGCTCCTGCCAACTTTACCCAAAACCCCTTTAAACACCTGAAAATCTTCCACTCTTCACCCATTTCAACCATTTTTCACTTTCAACACTTCCTCTCCCTCTCATTCCTCTCAAACACACATACCCAAATCTTCAAACCCAACCTCTCCTTCTTATTCTTCTCCACCATAAACACCCACTCCATTCAACAATCTCCTAAAAACCCACAATCCCTTACTTCCTCCCTCCTACAATCTCAACCGCTGGCATCCATTCTAAGGAGTCAAGGTAAAAACCCAATACCCTAATCTTTCTTCTTTCACTAATTTGTAGATTGAATCAATGGCAGACAAAGGAACTTCAAGGACTACCCGAGGCAAGAAAGCAATGAAGTGTGTACGCAAAGCTACACCACCATCTCCACCAACGGATCTTCCCAACATTGCCGAGCAATTTGGGGCTCCCTTCGCAATCTACCATGATTGGGAGGGAGAGAGGTATTCTTGATTCTTGAAGATTGATACAATTGCTCATTACGAAGTGAATTGGAATGATATGAAAACCTTAGGGTTAGATGAGAGATTTCGTAGGGCATTGAAACATTTTGGTTGGGAATTCTATGCTGATCATACCATTGCTGCTAGGTTAGAGCTTGTGTGTGAATTCTATAGTACTCTGACAATAGCTGAGAATTGCAAGTCTTTTAGTGCCCGTTTATTCGATACTGAATTTATGGTTAAGGAAAACCATTTCAATAGGATTTGCTACCTTCAATCTGGGGGTAGTACCTTAGATTTTGAGCCTCGTAGCAAAGCACATAGAGAATGGGTTAAAATCACAAGGTTTGAACGCTATGAATCTGGTAATGCACCTAGTGTGCTCATTAAGGACCCCATAGTTGTCCTATTGCACCGTTTCATGACTATCACCTTTAGCGGACAATGGGAGGAGAGTAAGGTATTTCGATCTCAATTGTATGCTATCCATTGCTTTAGAGAGCAGGAACCATTTTGGACATTTGGAATGGTTTTAGATGTTTTTCAATGTATTATAGATGCTAAACAACCCAGTCATTTGTATCTCAGTCATATTATTTCTACTGTGGCAGCTAACCTTTTCCCTACTGAGTATGACGCCTTTGACATTGAGAACGAGGTTTATCCATGGGACCTGGACATCCGTAAGCTCACTGACTGCAAGCTCATTAAGAAGACCAAGAGCGGTAAAAAGGAAGTTGTGACGTATAAAGAATGGGAGGAACGCAAAGCTGTCTAGGAACGTCTAAGGCAAAAAGGTCCAGCAATACAGGTAAATGATGATGACATTCGTGAACATTTGAATGTAGTAGATTCACGTGTGCAGGGATTGGAAGGGGCTTTTGCTCGAATGGAGGAAGCACAACAAGTCCGCTTTTCTCAACAACAAGCCCACGAAGAATGGATGAGAGCATGGGCTACAAGCTTTGGTGCCAACTACATACCACCTCCTCCTCCTCAACAAGATTGACAAGGGAGCACTCCGTTTCCTTTTTCTTTTATTTTTGTTTTTCATTTGCCCATCTTCTTGTGTTCTTGTGTTTGTGTTGTTTTGTTGCTATTGTGTTTAATACTTATATTTTATATGTTTTTTTGTTTCCTTTGTTTCGTTGTGGAATATTTGTGTACCTGTGATATTTGTGCTTTTGTTTGCGTGTTTTGAGACAAGTTTTTTTATATATTTGGTGATCTGGTACGGAAGTGTTCCGATTTTGAGCTCTTCAGGGTTAGATCTCCTTGATGCTTCTCAACATACTGGATCATCTAGATAAAACTATCTCAACTTTGCTTTCTTTTTATGTTTAGGTGCTTATTAGAATCTTGTTTGTTCACTTTGAGGACAAAGTGTCTTCTAAGTGTGGGGGAGGGTTCCATTGTGGAATCCATTGTGTTTAGATCCTTGTTTAGGTTGTTTGTGCAAATTTAAGCTTTGGCATGAAATTTTCAAATTTTGACCCCCCTCAACATTTTTAAGCTTGTTTTAGAAGATTGTCACATTCTTAGTTAGGAATTTAGCTAGAACTCAATGATTAAGAATTGGTAGATTTCTCTAACTCGGTTGTTTAGGTTAGTAGTCTAGCTATGTATATTAGACTAGAGGGTTTATGTGTGAACCTTGTGAGGAAAATTAAGCTGAAGGAGGAGACAACAGTCTTCAATTATTCATGAGGGGCATTCTTGAGTCTGGTTGATTGAGGTATCCTGCTAGTACTTATTGTCGTCTCGGTTGCGTAGGAGCAAAACGTAGGGGGCAAACTTTTTTCTTGACATTGAGCCTTGTACTTATTAGACAAAATCCCTTGTTTTGACCATTTGAGCTTAACTTCTTGTTGATTATCCTAGCCTAACCAAACTTAGCCTTCATTTCATCATTTCCCTTACCTTTGACTATCGAATTCTTGGACATGTTAGGGATGATGTAATTTGGGTTTAGTTTGTAGGTTGGTGTAAATATGGTTTGAATTTTTGGGACTTTGGTTATTAGAGTGGCTAAAACTGCGAAGCCTAGTGTTATGTATTTTCATTTGTACTTATGTGTATATAAATGTATTATAAAAATAAATGCAAAAGAAAAAAAAAGGTGAAAAAGAAAGAAAAGAAAAAAAAAGTGAAAAGCAAGAGAAAAAAAGGGTGATTTAAATTTGGCAAGTGTAGTGCTTCGCAGTAATTAGCATTTGGGGGAAATTAGGAAATTTGAGCAAATTGTGCTTGGTGAGAATGTTTAGAAAGACGAGTGATTAGTTTTTGTAAAGCATGTCCTCGAATTTGGTAGTTGAGCTACTACATGATACCATCTCCCATATACCTTTGCCCAGTTACTACCCTTTTGTTATATTTGTCCCCCGATCATTAGCGATTATGCGACTTTGAGATGCAACTTAGTAGGACGTAGGATGCTTTGAAATATACCGGCCAATTATGCGAGAGATAGGTAGTTGACCACTTACAAATTGAGTGAGAAACTTTCTGAATCCTTGTGAGTTTAACCCTCTAGTGTCTTTTACGTAGTTTTAATACTTTTCTAAACAATTGAGTAGGAGACGTTTACTATTTCTAATCTTGATGTTTTAGTTGATGAACTAGCTTGGAGTGGGGTGATCTTGTGATTTGAGCTTGGATATTTTGAGGGGGAGTTAAGTGGAGAATTTGACATGCCAAGTCTTTTGTTTGCTTGATTGTTTTCTTGTCTTTGTTGTGTTTTGTGTTTTGAGTCTTTTGTTTTCGCTTGAGCATTGCTTGAGGACAAGTAATGATTCAAGTGTGGGGGTGTGATGAGTGTGAAAACACTCATCTTTTGTATGTGTTTTTAGAGCCTTTTTGTCTTTGTTTCTTTTGCTAGTGTTGGAAATGCATGGTATTAATGTGAATATCGTGCATTGTCCATTTTTGTGATGTCTTTTGAGTTTTATTGTGTTTTCCTTGGTTTTGTAGGTTTGGAGTACTAAATGGAGGTTTCCGATGCGCCATGCTTCATCGAACGCAATCGGGCCGGCCGGGAAGGAAGGACAAACAACTATGGGCCGTGGGCCTTTGACGTGAATTGACCTCTGGTGACTAAAATAGCGATAACTTTTGCATACAGCATCCAATGGAGGTACGTGAGGTGGCGTTGGAAAGCAGACATCCAGGGCTACAACTTCGTCTCTGAGGGTCTTCGTCCATTTCGGAGTCTAAGATGGTCAAAAATCGTGTTCAAAGTCGGAGTCCGAATCTGGCGATTTTCCACCCGAGTGGGCCGAATTTGGAGGCAAAATTTGGGCCCAAGATGAGTGCCTTGGCCAAATTCCGGGGCTGCTACTTGAGGAAGAAAGAAGAGAATTGAGAAGACTTGAGACAATTTAGATATTTGGATTGAGTTAACTAGATTAAACTTAACTTTAACTTTGTGTTCCACTCATCCTTCATAATTGTAAACACTTGAAGATTGGTTTGAGAGCTTTGAAAAAGGAAAAAACTTGAAGAATACTTCATGAGCTTTCTCTCCTCTTAACTCTTTAATTATTTACATGCTTGTTTTACTTATGTTAAATAAAATGTTTAGTTTGTTAATAGCTATGTGTGAGTAGTTATTTTGTGAGATTGGTGCTTATATGATTTCTAAGTAGCTAATGATCTAGAGGGAGGAGAATTAATGATTAATATTGTGTTCTAATCAATAATCTTAATGCTTGGTTTTGCTTGATCACTATAACCATGATTATATTTGATTTAAATATCTGAGAGGAATTGAGATTGAATGATTGATTGATTAGATGATTAATAATCTTTTGATGAGAGATCTCATGAGAAATTAGTTATCCAAAGAGTTATGCTTATAATTGGTAATTGATAGGACTAAATGAGTTTTTGGAGGCGAGAGCATATCTAATTCATTGAAAACTTGTCAAGGATCGATTTAGACTATTTATAGCGAGAGCATGAATATGTTGCCTTAGAAAAACTCGGATCACAATTGAACTTTGTAACCCCCTTGTATCATTATGTTATTTTGATTGTTATAAGTACCTAGCCCACTTTGCTTAATTTGTTAGAATCGTTATAATTCGTAGTCGTGACTTGTGCCTTTGATTGAAGTGCTTAAATTGTGACATGTGCTTTTGATTGAAGTGTATATTGTGTTTTGGAAATGGATTATGTCTCTTGTAGTTAGGTGTCAATTAGTTATACTTAGAGTTAAGAAGTTACACTTAGAGTTAAGAATCGTCATTGCCAATATCCAAACCATAGTCCTAAACTAGTAATCAAGTCGAGTTAGCGGCCTATAACTAAGTCCTTGTGGGACGACATTCCCGTACTTATCTTTATTGCAAGGAAGGAGACACGTAGAAAACCTTCTCGTCAATACTGCAAATAAGAACTTTTGGAACAATTGATAACGACGACGATCCATCCGTTGTTTGTTGAAAATTTGAAGAAGCAGTTGAGGCCAGGGAAATTAATTTTACAAAAGTTATACATTTTTTTGAGTATTTCGCAACATTATTTTTATTGAAAAACCAGTTACATATTTAATTATTTATTGCAGTTTTTTAAAGATACCTTCACATATAATTTAACAATTGAAAGCAGTTGTATTATTAGCTGTCGACCGTACTACACCAGCTTAACAAACCTCAAAATATAGCCAAAGAGTATTTGGTTTTGTAATAGAACCAAGAACATTGTTCAATCTTTTACAAGTATATATACGCTTGACAAAGTATATTGGACTAGAAGTTAAAACTTTAGACGATATTTGTTTTTTTTTTTGCAAAGAATAACAATTCATCACTGACTCATGAAAAATAAGACAAAATTTGTTATCATCTCACATACCTTGTTTTTTTACAAAACCCAAATGTATATAATGTAAAAATTTATTTATACAAAACTCCAAAGTATCTAACCAAATATAGTAATGCTTGCCAAAAAAACAAATAGGACTAGAGGAGTATAAAGATGCAATTATTAGTTTATTACTGCTCGGCCTCATTGGAGGAGCAAATTGGATAGAAAGGAAATACATTAATCAAACTAGCAAAAGGGGGAGTTAGAGGACCAAACTCGCAAGACATGTAATCAATAAATTATTTTAATATTGGTCAAAAAAATATATCACGACTTGATATGTAGAATCAGTAAGAATTCAATACAACCTAAGATAGAGAAATAAATTTCGCATGACCGTCCAAAAAAACTTAAAATTTGTAAAATTCTACAATACAATACTTGGGTTAGTCATAATAAAATTTCATAAAATAAAGCAAGTTAACTATTTAGAGGTTAGCCATAATGGAGCTCTTTTAAAATCAGAGATAATGGGGCATTTAATGGACCTAAAAGCGAAGCAGAAAGGGAAGAGAGAGAGAGAGAGAGAGAGAGAGAGAGAGAGATATGGGAATAAGATGGTTTAATTGCTGTTACTGTCTGTTTGGACGTGGGAATTTAATTCAAAAGCTTGGGGGGGGGGGGGGGGGGGGGGGGGGGGGGGGGGGGGGGTTGAAAGCAAATAAGGCAGAAACAAAACGGCGACTG
>SOPF01026928.1:68064-139012 GCA_012979155.1 Hypericum perforatum
TAGTTTGGATGCATTACTTGTGCTCTTTCGTCGGATGGTGAGTGAGTCGGGGATTTTTGACTCTCGGGGCTACTTCTCTTTGTAACAGGACCAGGATCTTCTCTGGGCACTCCGTATTGTGCCGAGGCCAGGCTAAGCACTGCATATTATTGAGGTTATCTGGCGCTGTCCACTCAAGGGCTGGCTCAAGTGCAATACTGATGGCAGCTCCCTAGGTGTTCTGAGCCAAAGCAGGGTAGTAGGTATTTTTTGCACTTGCCGGGGCTTTGTCAAGGGCTGCTTTAGTCACCCTATATTGAGCTATTTTGTATTTGAGGCGGAAGTCCTGGCTGCTATCATTGTAGTAGAGACTATTTTCGAGCAGGGATAGCACAACCTCTAGCTTGAGACGAACTCTATGTATGCCTTGCTATGTTTTCAATCCTCTTAGGTCGAGGTTTTGTGGTGCTGGCAGTCTTGCTGGCTATGCACGCTTACATATAGGGCCCAGATATAGCTTCAGGTTTCTCACATCTTTAGAGAGCAAAACCAGACTGGGGATGCCCTAACTCACCTTATAGAGGACAGATGGTAGCTGAGCTTCCCAGCTTCGCTCTCCAACCATATCGACTACATCATGTCTGGCTATGCTAGCTTGTCGTCTTGTTTGCTTGCCCTGACTACCAGGTTTGTTGGATAACATGGGCTTAGGCTTGACTGATTTACCCCACCAGACTACCAGGATTTTTGGCTAGCTGGTGGTGGGTTCCTTGCCCCTCCTGACTACCATGACTATTAGTTAACCGGAGTGTTGTGGGCTTGTAGACTATTTTGTATCTTTTTTCTTTTTAATTGATGAGAGTTTTTATTAAAAAAAACTCCCTAAATAGCTTCAAGAACGTATATGGGCTTCTCATTAGCTCATTGGTCATCAATGAGGGCTTGTTTAAATTGGCTTGTACCCAAGTTTCTTGAATTAATCCATCGAACTCAGTTTGAAACTTCTTGTTGATCAATTCATATCATAAGCACTCTAAACCTAAAAGGATTTCAAAAAATTATTCATTATAAATCTAAAAATATTATCCGCTAGTCAAAATATTATATCATATGGATCAATACAGTAACTAAGAACAATTTTTTTAGGTAAACATTCATCTCTTCATTTAGGATCACTAACACTTCCCAAAAGTTTCACGCCACTTAGACCATCCACAGGGGAGGCGTACGCCCCCGACCTACCACGTGGTGGCTCGCTATTGGGCGAGCCGCATGCTTCGCTAACACACACGACGCCTTCGCGTGTCAGCAAGGCGACTCTCGGACCCTCCCACGCCCGCGGACTGGGCGACGTGGCCCAAATTTATTAGGCTATATCGTGGGGGTTGCCCAATTAGCTTTTTTTAAAAAAATTTTTTGTAAAATTAATTTTTTTTAATTGTAGGATGGCCCGTCTTGAAATTAATGTGCATGGGCCGTAGGCCTTGATTTGCCAATTGACTTCGTCAGGGCATTGATGACACCCATTGACTTAGTCGAGTAGAGTGAATGCATTGTCACTAGGCCATTCTATTATATAATCACCCATTCACTTTGTCATGGTGCTCAAATTCGATGTGGGACAACAAAAATAGATGAAAAAAAATCTGGACATCAAAAATTTTGGAGTGTAAGCAGTGGATTTCGAAACCTTGATGAGAGGGGTAAAGAGACTTTCACCACTTTGCTCCAGCGTTTTTTTGATACAATTATTCTTGTTAATTATATTTAATATGTATGTTGAATATTCTAAATTATGTAATTTCTAAAAATTTCAAAAAAAAATCAAAAAACTCGAAAAAACTCGAAAAGACTCGGAATTTTTTAGTAAAAACATTTTTATTATTTCCAACTTTTCTGTCTAATAAATTTTTTTTGATAATTTATATAATTTTTGAATCCAAATAATTAGACTTTTGGGGTAAATTTTTTTATTAAACACTATAAATTATTTCATTTTGCAATATAATGTTTGAATTATATTTTTTTTAAATTAATATAAATTATGTAATTTGATGTACTTGTGTAATTGAAAAAACGTATATATACATGTATTTATGTACCTTAAAAATGATAAACTCTAAACCCTTACCCTAACACTCAAACCCTCAACCCTTACCATAACCCTAACCCTAAACCTTAGCCATACACTTATATATCTTAAAAAATAAATTATACTTAATTTACAATTCTACGAATTTGTAATTGAAAAATTATTTATAAATAATTTTTTATTTTGAAAAAAATCATATTTTGGTTGTTTCGAAATTAAATTTAACGTTTTCGAAGTTATGCGAATTAATATTCGAGTTTAATACAGTTAGCTGAATTTTAAAAAATTGAGTTGAAAAAAAAGCTGACGTGACGCCCAGGGCGTGGCACTATAAGGAGGGCACCACTGTGCCCTGAAAACTCAGAACATGGACGCGGCTCACGTGGCGCCCAGGGCATAGCACTGTAACGAGGGCACGAGTGCAAATGGTATTACGTCTGAATTAATGGAAATCGTAATATTCAGATACTAATATTTCCATTAAAATAAATACGAGAGGGAGAGAGTGAGTGGAAAATGTGTATTAATTCAACGACACTCCAATTTTCTTTTCGACCCATTCCGATTCCCAAAATTAATTTCTCCGTTTTCTCCAAATTCCATAAAAAGTAAACTCCAAAACCACCACTAACTACTGCACTACCCCCAAAAAAGTAAAACCCAATGCCTCCTCTCAGCTGGGACCCCTTTTCCCCATTCTGCCCTTCCTCTTTCCCGTTTATTGCATCTCTCCCGCCCGGCGAAGGAGCCAATGACGGTTCTGCCCCTCGAGCCTAACCGCGACGATGACGAGGACGAGGGCGAGGAAGGAAGGAGAAATTCGGTGGCAATGTAGTAGGTTGGTTTCTTATTTGTAAAGGCAGACAGGTTGGAGCCAGGCACCCAAAAAAACCAACAAAGAAAATAAAAAGTTTCCTTCTTTTTTTATTTATTTAATATCTAGTATACATCATGGGCAAAGAGAAATGTTCCTCTTTTTATATAATTTTTATTAATTATTATTTAGGTAGCTGAATCGCCGATGGATATATGAAGTACTCTTTTTTTTTTCTTCTCTCATTTTGGGTTTTTTTAATTATTATTATTATTATCTTTTCGTAAATTTTGAGGGCTAATGGAACTAAAAACAAAGTAAAGTTGAAGGAGAAGTAGAAGAAGTTGTTTCTTGGAGTTCTTATTTATTTTATTTTCCTTTTCCTTTTTCTTAAATCTCTAATGGGTCTGGCATTGATTGCTGGTTGGATGGTTGGTGATGGCGACGGCTGATTTTTTGTTGCATTTATTTTCAATGAAAAAGCAGACTTTGTAAATATGGTCTTTCTATTTTTGCACTATGGTCCTCCATTTTTGTTAGCTTTCTCGAGGTAGTTTGGAGGAAGATCAGTAGTTGGTTGGGCCAGTTGTCTGTGAAGGTGCCGGATTTTGTTGCGAAGGCCGCCCCGGTTTCATAGGATGTTGTTGTGTTGGGTTGGTGTTGTTTGGCTTGAGCTTGTATATGTTTGCATATGAGGATTTAGAGGCCGACCGGACCGACCTAGTCTCATTTTCTTGGTGATTATAGTCTCTTTAGTTTGCGGCATTCCATATATGTTTCATTTGATTGGATTATCTTAAGAGTAGGGTGTTGTTTGCTAGCAGTTGGCATAAAGAATCGGTGAGCTTGGACGCCGTAGGTCCGCAATGTTGCATGCTTTCTTGTTAAAGATCTCGTTGAAGGTGTACTCCGAACGTTGTCATCTCAAATTTGTTGCTCTTGTTGATCTGATGATACTAATTCTTTACGAAAGTCATCTTGGTTTCATCATTTTTCCGAAATTGGTAGGTTGTGGTTGAATGCGTTTGCAGTGTGTAACAATCCCTAACCCATTTTATGTTCTGTTTACATAGCGAGATTTTGGTTTTGATGGTAAGAACGGCTGTTGTTTGCTCTCTGCAACCCGTTGCTATCTTAAGGAAAGCATTGAACTATGATGCACTTCCGTTCATCTTGACTCTGCTAAATATTGCAGCATTCACCATTAATCAGTGCTTTCTTCTTCTCTAAGTAGCATTTCTTTCAAAGTTAGCAGTTATCTTGGCATATCATCACATCGTAAATTCTGTTCATTGATGAATTGTTCTGTTGAAGTCCATTGACGGCTTCTTGGTAGTAGTCAAACTTCAACTCTAAATTGTTGGTGAACTTCCTTCTTTTCCAGTAATCACTTTTGAGGGTAGCTTATTAGTCGCCTCTATTCTTGTGATCCAAATATATCGTTCTAAGCTTTCTTGATGTCTGTCTTAATTATGCCATGTTTCTATCGGCTCGGTCAATTAGTCACCTAGGGACATATCTGTCGTCCATCTTGGCTTAGTCAGTGCAACCATATATGCATGTTTGTTCTCTTGCATAACGATAGCCTTCGGAACGCATTTGTATTAAAATTTGGCACGAAATTGCTGGTAACTTGGCTTTGATGCTGTTGTCTGCTTCCTGTCTTGTTGCTGTGCTACTGGAAGTAATCTCTCCCTCTTCTATAGGGAAGGGACACTAGAGGAAAGACGGCAGAGATGATGTTGACTGCTCCTTTCTATCTCACCTTATTTATCTCTGTCTAGAATATTTACTGGATATGGGCATGGATTGCCTTTTACTCCAGCCAACAAATTCAGTTAAACACATCATGGTTCTTGTCGTAATCTTGCTTCCCTTATGAATTCTACCAAATCGGGTCACATATAAAATCCAATTTTCATAAAATTGCATTCGTATGATTTTTTTTGACAAATTACTTCTTAGTCCTTGGTTTGGTTTTTTGTCTAAGGTACTTATATTTTAAAAATTGATATTTTTATCTTTCAAGTTTGGTTAAAATATTCTCCTGATTCTCTGCAGTTGGAATCATAATTTTTACAGTGAAATCCTACTTTAAATACGCCTCCTTAAAAAAGAAAAAAAAATCATTTCCCCTCCTACTTTCACCCCCTTATCCTTCCTTTCATTTCATCTTCTTCCTCTATCATATTCAACTAAAACCAAAACCAAAATTAATTCAAACTCAAATTTAAACATTTTTAATACGAATCTAGACTAATGAGAGAATTAAAATCTAAAAAATCTAATTGAACTCCGAAACTAAACCTTAATTAAAGAAAGACAAATTGAAAGAAAAAATAATTCGACTTTGTTGAAGCCTCCTTCCTAATGATGGTGTTCTTCCACGGCGGTAGTACTGGTACCTCGGTGTCGCATCTCGGACTTACGACCTTGTTTGTCGGTGCTTCTCAAAATGCCTCCACACCATCGTCATATTTGTGAGCTACCGACCCCCATCACAATCGCTACAAAATAATTGCCTAGCGCTGGTGCCTCCAAACCCTAGCCCACTGAGCCATCCCTCTTCTCTCCTCTCTTCCTCTCCCACTAAACCCATCCCTCTAGGCCCCACCTTCTCCTGCCTCTCCTGCCTCACTCCCAACCATTTCTCCCCTGTTGTCCTACCTCGTTGCCCGTTTCTCTTGCCATTTCGTCTCTAGTTCTCGTGACGATGGTGAAAGGAAGAAAATGAAGCGGAAGGAAGAAGGGTGAAAGTAGGAAGAAAGATGATTTTTTTTTAATATGGAGAGGTATTTAGGTCTTTTCATGTCGGGTCTCGCTGAAAAAGATTCCGATTTTGGCTCCAAAGACCGAGGAGAATATTGTAAAAATTTGAAGGACAAAAATATCAATTAGGGACGAAGGAAGACCAAACCTCAGGGACAAGGAAATAATTTACCTTTTTTTCATTTTGACACTACGTTGCTTGGTAGCCTTGCATTAGACATAAATGATGGATGACATGGTAGAGCTTGACAGCTCAATTAGAATGATAATTGATTGGTTAATTTTTGTTTTAATTCAAATATGGAACAAAAATATCAAATTCCATTTATTTCTTCTTGTCATAAGAGACTTGGGTGAAAAAGATCCGGAACAAGATTTCAAACAAAATAAACGTGAGGGGGAAGTTTTGGGAATCCATGTTGATGAACCAAGGTCAACAAAACAGGGTGGAACAAGTCCATGGCTTTCAAATGCTTGGATTATGTATAGACCAGGCTAGTGTTCTTATTTCACATGCATGTACAATGCCTGAAAAAGGGTAGAAAAAAGGTTGTGCAATTTGTTGGTAGCTTAATGAGCTTCAACAGCATCCAAGCTTCTCGACGAGGCGGTTTTCTATTTCCAGCCGTTTCTTCACCAACAAGGCATACTTGGAAACCAATTGTTGGTCACCAGCACTTGCAGAGAGCTTGCAGCTCAGAGATGATTTCCCTAACTTGTCCTTGTACAAGCCTGCAATCGGAACAAATCTCCTATTTTTGTTGCAGAGCCAACTGTGTGCGGCCCTCAGTGCTGCTCCCAGGGAAGCCGAGTCTGCGAAGGAAAAGTTCTAACAAGAAGAGAGAAAAAGATAAAGCCCATGTAGTCTTTTAAGATAACACAAACTCAGACTTATCAAACTTCCAAGAATGTGAAGAAGTGCACCTAAACATGATGGCTATCAAGCAAGGAGAGTCCTCATAGATAAATATTGATAATTTTGTTGATTTTACTTACAAAGAACTTTATAATATTTTTAATAAAACTATTGTAGAGATGAGAGAAGCTGTGATTAATAAATCCAAACTCAAAAGTAAGTTAGATCTTAGAGATGCATGGATTAAAACTTCTCGAGGAGGAATTAGAATGGCTAAACTCTGAAGAGACTATTTCTATTACTGCACATGTGCCTCAACCTACAAAATTCACTAACTGTCTAAGAAATAAACAATGCAAAAGACCTCGTAAGACTACTAAAAGATGTTTTACTATTGGAAACAAAAATAATATTTGTTTTCCCACGGTGGTGTTGGTAATTTTATCTTTTGAGAGTGACCACTTTTAGTACTTCTTGAAGCACTTGTCCTTGCGGAAGGTACTAAATAGAAATTTTGTCTTTATAAGATGACTTTAAGAAGGGTGCAAGTGACTTCATGAAGTTCTTTAGCTTGCTAAGGTGACTAAAGTGGAATTTTGCCTTCCATAAGGGAAACATATGCATGTGACTAAAGGAAGGGAGAAAGTGATATGTGCATGTGACTAAAGGAAGGGAGAAAATGACATGTGAATTTGACCAAGGGAAGGGAAGAAGAGACATGTGCATGTGACTTAAGAAAGGGAGAAAGTGACTTCATGAAGCACTTAGTCTCTCATAAGTGACTTCATGAAGCACTTTGTCTCCCTTAAGTGACCAAAATAAATATTTTGCCTCCTTGTGGGGGGTTTATGCGCATAGCTTGTGGAAAAGGGGGGAAGTGACTTCTATAAGTACTTTGTCTCTCATAAGTGACCAAAATGAATATTTGACCTCCTTGCAAGAGGGTTTATGCACACGGATTTAAAGGAGGGAGTGGTGACTTCCATAAGTACTTTTCCTCCCTTAAGTGACCAAAAGAGAATTTTAGCCCCATTGTGGGTGGTTGTGCGTGGCTTTAAGAGGAGGAAAGTGACTTCACAAAGTACTTTGCCTTCTAAGGGTGACTAAAAGAAATATTTTGCCTTCCATAGGGGTTGGTGGCTTACTAAAGCATGGTCTTTGCAAGGGGATGAGTTCACATAGGCATTTCTTGCCTTTCGGAAAGAGGAGGGTGAAGACTTTTTTCCACGCCTTCCTTCAGACTTATATCACATTTGATAGGTGGAAAGAGTGAGCTTACCTTAGAGAGGTATCAAGAGACCACTTTGCCTTAGATAGGTATAAAGAAGTCCACTTCTTTCACTTACTTCAGGAGAGTGCAAAAGGCCTACCTCACCTAAGAGAGGTGTCAAGAGTCTACCTCGTCAAAGGGAGGTATCAAGAATCTACCTCGCCTAATGGCAGTGTCAAGAGCCTACCTCACTTAAGGGAGGTGTTAGAGGCTTAACTTGCCTAGGGGAGGTGTTAGAGGCTTACCTCGCCCAAGAGAGGTGTTAAAGGCTTACCTCGCCTAAGGGAGGTGTCAAGAGCCTACCTCGCCTAAGGGTGGTATCAAGAGCCTACCTCGCTTAAGGGAGGTGTTAGAGGCTTACCTCATCCAGAAGAGTTATTAAAGGCTTACCTCGCCTAAGGGGGTGAAAATAGCTTACCTCGCCTAGGGGAGGTGTTAAGAGCTTACCTTGCCTAATGAAGGTGTTAAAGGCTTACCTCACCTAGGGGAGGTGTTAAAGGCTTACCTTACCTAATGGGATTAAAATAGCTTATCTCACCTAGAGGAGGTGTGAAAGGCTTACCTTGCCTAAGAGGTTAAAATAGCTTACCTCGCTTAGGGGAGGTCCAAAGAGCTTACCTCACATAGGGGAGGTGTTAAGAGCTTACCTTGCCTAAGGGAGGTGTTAAAGGCTTACCTTGCCTAAGGAAGGTGTTAAAGGCTTACCTCGCCTAAGAGGAGTGCTAAAGGCTTATTTCACCTTGGAAGGGTGTGAGGAGCCTTAGGGAGGCATAAGGAGCTTACTTTGCCTTGAGGAGGCATGAAAAGCTTACTTTGCTTTAAGGAGGTGCAATGAGCCTACTTGGCTCAAGAAGGCACGAAGAGCTAGGCAAGGTGTCGGAAAGGATATGAGACTGTACGCAGTCAAATGAGATAAACTCGGGCTCTGAATTAACTGGAAGAGATAAGTCCCAAAAATTAGGCAATAAGGGTATTGCTGGTACAAGATAAGGATAAGCATCCCCGAGGATAGGTCCCGGAAATTAGGAGATAAGGGTGTTACCGGTACAAGATAAGGATAAGCACCAATGAGACCAGGCATTAGGAGAGTCCAAGTACGAGCAAAAGATGGAGTCTGGATGCAAGGAGAAGATGAAGACCTTTGCTTATATAAGGGATGTTTGACGAACACAGCAGAGGATCCAAGATCAACCACACAAATCTTATATCAAGCTCAAAGCTTCTTTTTGTATCTTAGTTCTTAAGCCGGATGTTAGCGCTTGGTTAGGAGGCCGGACAGTAGAGCCTGGTTAGTTGGCCAGACATTAGAGCCTAGTTAGAGAAGCTTAGCTTCGGTTAGATGGTGGTGGTTATTTGATAATATGTTTTCGTTGAAGCCGTCAAGAGATCATCCTTGACACCTTGTTACTTTTTTCTCACAATAGTTTTTTGGTACGCTCGGTGGGACTAGGAGGATGTCTAGAGAAGGAGGCAAACTTGTTCCAATAAGATAGCCAAGAACAACATACCACCCTCTTCTTAACACCCTGTTGAGAAGAATACGATTAAGGTAACTCTTCCCAAAGAGTCAAGGAGTTCCACTAATATGGCACCCCCGAGGGAGTCGGCCTTACCTCTGGGTATAGGAAGAAATCCCACTCTTAACCCGACTCTCTTCAAAGAGCCAAACAATACAGCTCCCTCTAAAGAGCCAACCAATACAACTTCTCCCAAGGAGTTGTCTGATTCCACCTCTAGTAAAGAATTAGTTGCTACCTTAATAGGGCAAGATGCCCTAGCCCAGATGAGGTAAATGATGGAGCAAATGATAGAGCGACAGATGGTGATGTGTGCTCGGATCGAGCAACTAGCGACCAAAGAAGATGAAACACACCAATGGCTGTGTAGCCAAATGGTTACCCAAATCAATAAGGTCCGAAGCCACATTAAAGAAATAATCTAAAGAGCCACGAAGGAGAATCAATGCCAGACTCAAGAACTCCTTGATTAGGCTGAATCTTCTAAGAGATTGCTCAACAAGGACAAAGGGGTATGCACACCACTGCCACTTCCCACTAATTATACTTTTGATCAGACCCAAGGAATCTCAGGTGTGACTTGTGGAGGTTTGCCTATGAGGACCCTAGAATATCATCCACCCCAGACATCACCTATATGGAAAGTTCAAGAGACAGATAACACTTGATATTATGATGCTACTGAGGCAAGAGATAGCAACGATCAGATGAACCAAGGCTAACAATAAACGACCCAAGAAAGGACACATCTACCTAGAGTAAACACTCAAGGTAATTCTTATGGAAGAGGGAGCACAAGGAACAACCTTATCTTCAACAGGACCCCAACTCCTACACGAGGCTTACGTTGGCCAGGGTATGAAGAGGACGAGAATGACCAAGTTAACTGTCAGCTAGTGTTTGAAACACCATGGCCAAGAGCAGGTCGACAACAGCCCCCTATCGAAGACTTTAATGAAGAAACCCCTAGAGTACAAGAGTAAGAGCCCCTTGAAATATATCGCCAGAGGGAGTTGGTAGCTCAAGTACTCAATGACATGGGGATTGAGGCAAGACAGGCATAGCGACCCATGTTTACTAAACCCTACCCAAAGTATTTTGATAGGGTCAACTATCCAAACAGATATTGCATCCCAGACTTCACTCAATTCTCGGGTGAAAATAGCAAATCATCTGTGGAGCATATAGTGCAGTTTAATATCCAATGTGGAGAGGCTGCAAATCACGACGAACTACGTGTACGCCTATTCCCAATGACTCTCACTAGGACAGCCTTCACATGGTATATTAATCTCCCGCCAATGTCAATAAAGAGTTAGGCAGAGATAGAACAGAAGTTCCACAATTAGTTCTTTCGAGCTGAGCCAACCATCACCATCTCAGACTTTGCTCATATGCAACAGCTGGAAGGAGAGTCAGTGGAGAAATTCTTGATTCACTTTCAGAAGGCAAAGAATAGATGCCTAACCAACCTCAACGAGTTAGATTTGGTAGCCTTGGCTATGTAGGGACTCAAATTCTCTCTTCGAGAGAGGTTAAGAGTCGAAAGGCTCCAAGACCTTGCTGAGCTAACCCAAAAGGTAACCGTGGCTAAATAGTTGATTGAAGAAAAGGATAGAAGGGCTGCTTCTTCCAAAGGTACCTACCGGTATGACCCAACCTTTGAGATCAACCATCTAGAAGGTGATCAAAATTAGAATAATTGGGGAGAAGAGCCCATAGCTGAGGAGATGGTGGCTAAACTCACCAAAGGTAATCCTTATGAATGCGAAAGCCTAATACCGAAGAAGATGTCAATACTTAGTGAGTTCAGTTGCCCTACTAATCAAACCAATCAACCAAGAGGCCTCAATGAAGTTGGGAAGGAATACTCCTTTGATGTGACCAAGGTGGACGAGATCTTTGACAACCTCCTTAAGAATGGTCAGATCATCCTACCCAAAGGTCATAGGATCCCGGACAAAAGAGAGTTGAAGGCAATAAGGTTTTGTAAATGGCATGCGAGCAAGTCATACAACACACCCAATTATGTGGTGTTTTGCAACCAGATACAATAAGCCATCAAAGATGGGCGTTTAACGTTCGTAAAAGAAGCACCACCAATAGCCTCATTCGTGGCTTCCATTGCGATGGTGAGCCTGAAGAAAGACAAGGAAGTTAATAAGCAAGACTAGGAAAGGCCACCCTTAGAAGATCTCCAGGACTCACTTCAGAGAAGAAAGATTAGAGGTGCAAGAGGCACTCTCATGAGATAGCAACCAGAGGATCCAAGAGAGGCACTTGAAGAGAATAATGCCTCTAGAAGCTCAAAGAGGTTGCAAGAGGCTCCTGAAAGCTTAAGGGAGATACCCAAGGGACAGAGGAGCCCCTCCAAATCACCTAGACACCCTACTGAGAGTAGATGTAGATCTCACCCTCACATTAAGATTGACCTCCAACAAGGCACGAGCATAAGACAAAGTGTCTTCGATCAGCTAGGAGAGAGGAGGCCCTCGTCTAAACTCAGGGATAGGAAGTTAAAGAAGAGTTAAAAAGGATATCCGGGGTAGAGTAGGCACCCTTGGTATCTTATAGAAAATAGATGCAAGTCTCACCCCCAGAAGGACACAAGCACGAGACAAAGTGTTTTCAACCGACTAGGAGCAAATAGACCCTTGCCATAGCCTTTTCTACCAGAAGTCCTAACAAAGACTCAAAAATGATAGTTGGAAAGGAAGGTTTAGGCACAAAGACAGATCACCGAGGATCTTGAAAGGCTACTAGAAGACTACAAGGCTCGACTCTGAGAGTAAGAGACTCTCTTGAGCTTGCATGTGGTGCGACATAACATGGCTATCAAGCAAGGCCGACCAACCCAAAGTGATGTTCTAGACCTTGATGGAGGCAAAGTATCAAGACCTGGTGATGGAAAAATACCAGACAAAGGGCTATATAGAAAAAAGCCTCCTACAAGAGAAGATCATCGCGAAGAGCTAGATAAGAGAAGGCCTCATGCAAAGGACGACCATCACAAGGGGTCAACCAAGGAAGCACCTCTTAGAAGAAAGAATCAGTACGTTGATCCAAAGAGCCCGAACATCAAGAGGTGGATACCCAAGAACAAAGCTAAGGGTCCTCATGAAGAAAAACCAACTAAAGAGCTACCCCTTAAGAGGGGTAAGAAGAAGGTAGTAATAAGTTGTACACTTAAGACGGAAGACTCTGAAAAGCTGAGGCTACATACCTTCTCTAAGATAGCCGAGGAAGATAAGATAAGTCTACCTAGCTTGGATGAGGAAGATAAGGAAGAGTTATATGATGCTACCCTCACTGAAGAAGAATATATGAGGATGTAAGTGAGGGCATGCATGGAAGAAGACCAAAACAATGAGAAGTTGATACTCAATGTAGTATGAGTAAAGACAACTTGATCAAAGAGAAACAAGACTTAGAGATAGTAGCTGCAGATGAAGATCCATTTCAAGCATCTACAAACTATGTGGTAGCGGCCTTCTTTGATAGGTCCATCATGCCAACTACCCTCACATGGTACAACATGGATGGACGAGTCACATTCTATACTGAACAGGGGATCCCCCTTCCAAATCAATAACCAAAAGTCATATCAAAAAGCAAACCTTTAGGCTTACCTTTCAAGACTAAAAGAGAAGAAGGAAAGCAAATAAGGCAGTTGGAGGTCTACGCCTTGTCGCAGTATGAAGTGGCTAAATTTATCTTTGAAGACAATGGCCTAGACCCCATGTAGACACTGAAGATGAATGACCTCCATCTGGTCTCAAGAAAATTGGATGATGCAAAGGCCAAAGTGAGGGATCCCTTGAAAGAGATATTGCTTCACTCAGAGAAAGAAAGTCAACCAGTCTTCATCAGTGAATGACTTTTCAAAGACTTTAAAGAGAATCCAATTACCCTATATTAGGCTGACTACAACTATGAAAAGTGGATGTAAAAAAGTAGAGTAGATACCCGAGACAAGGTCATTTAAACAATCTTTGCCTACACAGAGGTAAAATGACCTTCGCCTACAAGAAGTGAAATGACCTTCGCCTACAAGAGGTGAAAAGACCTTTGCTTATAAGAGGTAAAATGACCTTCGCCTACAAGAAGTGTAAAGACCTTCGCCTATAAGAGGTGAAATGACCTTAGCCTACTCAAGGGATAAATTGATCTTTGCCTGCCCAAGGGTGAAGCAACCTTTACCTACGGAAGGTCTATTATGCCTATCATGGAGTGAAGTAACATTTGCCTGCAAAAGGTCTTTTACACTTATCAAAGGGTAAAATAATTTTTGCCTATGATAGGTCTATTATGCCTATCAAGGGGTGAAATAACCTTTGCTTATGGGAAGCTTACCGATTTGAAGCTTGGAAGGAAATCAAGGTCTATATGGTGATACATCTTATTCTAGTAATTCGAAATATCACTATGCAGGGAGCATTGTTGGAAACAAAAATAATATTTGCCTTCCCACGGTGGTGTTATGGTAATTTTACCTTTTGAGAGTGACCAATTTTAGTACTTCTTGAAGCACTTGTCCTTATGGAAGGTATTAAATAAAATTTTTACCTTCGTAAGGTGACTTAAAAAAGGGTGCAAGTGACTTCATGAAGTACTTTACCTTGCTAAGATGACTAAAGTAGAATTTTGCCTTCCATAAGGGAAACATATGCATGTGACTAAAGGAAGGGAGAAAATGACATATCCATGTGACTAAAGGAAGGGAGAAAGTGACATGTGCATGTGACTAAGGGAAGGGAAGAAGAGACATGTGCATGTGACTTAAGGAAGGGAGAAAGTGACTTCATAAAGTCACTTTGTCTCTCATAAATAACTTCATGAAGCACTTTGTCTCCTTTAAGTGACCAAAAGAAATATTTTGCCTCCTTGTAGGGGATATTTATGTGTATGGCTTATGGAAAAGGGGGGAAGTGACTTCCATAAGCACTTTGTCTCCCTTAAGTGACCAAAATAAATATTTGACCTCCTTGCAAGAAGGTTTATGCGCGCAGATTTAAAAGAGGGAGTGTTGACTTCCATAAGCACTTTTCCTCCCTTAAGTGACCAAAAGGGAATTTTAGCGTCCTTGTGGGTGGTTGTGCGTGGCCTTTAAGAGGAGGAAAGTGACTTCACAAAGTGATTTGCCTTCTAAGGGTGACTAAAAGAAATATTTTGCCTTCCATTGGGGTTGGTGGCTTACTAAAGCATGGCCTTTACAAGGGAGTGAGTTCACTTAGGCATTTTTTGCCTTTTGGAAAGAGGAGGGTGAAGACTTTTTCCCTTGCCTTAGGAAGGAGCTTCAGACTTATTTCACCTCTGATAGGTGGGAAGAGCGAGCTTACTTTAGAGAAGCATCAAGAGACCACCTTGCCTTAGAGAGGTACAAAGAAGTCCACTTCTTTCACTTACTTTAGGAGGGTGCATGTCACAGTCCAAATTCGGGTTGCTGATATGGCGCTAGGTCACGCTCACCTAAATCGATGAGCCGCGACCCAACCAGCCTCGTATGAACAAATGAATCGAATTGCGGTAGCATTGACATAACTTATATAAATGCGGAAGCACTAGTTCATAATTATACTTATATATTACAATGTTCTTGCATAATTCCAAATACAAACATAAGGTCCCACAATGTGTACAACGGAGTGACTCTACTAGATCACAAAAGGGAAATACCATCCGAAGAGTTCAAACCCGGAAGAAGACAATGGGTTCACACGAGCTATCAAACAAATTCTTCAGACGTCAAAGTGATTCTCTAATTTCTGTCACATGTGGAGGAGGGGGTAAGTACTTGGAAGTACTTAGCAGGAGATATTAAAACTAACCTATAATTAACTAACCAATCACATGCATTGACTCAAATCATGCATAGACAAATGGTGTGAAATTAACATCTAGCACATCACAAGTAATTCAAATTAAATAATGACAAATTCATATTTATACACATAGACATGTTCCGACCCGAACTTGGAGTCGCGAACGCCAAATAAATAGATGGACTTCAGATAGGTCTAGAATGTGTCACTCCCTCTCATAACACTGGGATACCATAACTTATAGCGGTTTCATAATTAAACTCCGCCGGCCATATCATAATCGTATTAAATTTAATGTATCCCCATAACATGTGCACATATGCCAACATCCCAGTTGGTCACGGGTAGACCTCATCATCCGCCATCTCACAAATCGACTCACACATATCACACATATTCATAATCACCAATACCAATTTCTCATAATCCACAAGACTCATATTTGTCAAAACCATGCATAAACCGAAAATCATCAAGCGCACACAAATCAAAGACTCACATTCATAATCCATCATATAACCACATAATCACCATATCAAAGAAAATTCATAAGTTTATAACAAACAATGTTAGCCAAAATAGAGGTTAGGGATAATATCACCCTACCTTAACCAATTTGTCCTAATGCACCTAGAGGTCCTCGTTCTTTGCTTTATGAATTACGATGCTCGGACTCCTCAAGGCGATCAACAAATTAAGAGAAATAACTCTCTAATCAACATAAATCCCTCAACACAAAGAATAAGGAAAAACTACTCTCAAGTCCCATAAATCACATTTCTACACAAAGTCTCCAAATATGCATAATGGCCCTCTCATCTCATCACCAAAGTCTAAATCAACATCAACCCTCCTCAAATCATCAACCAAACCTCAATATCCACATATGCTCTTCACCAAGGTTTTAACTTAAGGTTTTCTAAAATATACACAATAGTTCTCTAATCACAACTTCAATATAGATCAATACCTATAACCAATATATCACCCATTTCAACCATCAAAACTCTCAAACTCCAATCATCCAAAATCACAAAGTGCTCAAATCCACACAAGCTTACACCTACATCAAGATCATCACAAGCTCTACACTTATTTCTAAAAGACCTAAGGCTAGAACTTACTTACCAAGCTCCAAAATCCAAGAGAAGCCTCCTTTCTCTTCTCTTCTTCTTCTGCTCCTACGCCTCTCTCTCTCTCTCTCTTTTTCTTTCAAATGGATGTCTACTCACTCCACCCAAGTCTAAGCCTCCAAGATATTTAGCCCACACTTACCATAAATGAGGAGTCTGCAGAGGTGTAACAACCACTGCATTTGTAGTGGTCGCTAGGGAAAGAAAGCAGAAAATAGAAAAGCCTCGAAGCTCCCGAGCACCTTATTTGTAGTGGCCACTATATGATGTGTAGCGACCACTGCATTTGTAGCGGCCACTACAGCAGCCAATAATCTAGACTTTTCCACCAAAATTAGCTCATAACTCAAAGACGAAGGGTTCAAACCACAAAACTCAAAACACGATAGTCGTAGACGAATGCGTTACAAACTTAGCCGACTTGGAATAATCCAAATTGGAGTTTACATGTCAAAGTTATGCCAAATCTTCTAAAGGTTGACGAATTCATCACAATGGTTCTAACACCGATCAAAGCAAAATAACCAAAGGTCGGACCAAGTGGTTGTAACCTAGACAAAATTTACGAGGGTCATAACAATCTCCCCTCCTTATAAAATTCGGTCCCCAAATTTGCTTAACAAAGACAAACTTACTTGTCATTTGAAGAGGTGAGGAAACTTGGTCTTCATCTCCTCTTCCACTTCCCAAATTGCTTCGGCAAAACTGCGATTAGCCCACATAATCTTGATCATCGGAATCTCTTAGTTCCGAAGCTTTTTGACCTCACGATCCAAAATCCTGACTGGATCTTCTTGATACGTCAAATCTCCACTAATCTCCACCACTTGCGGTTCTAGAATATGCATAGGATCATGTAGATACCGTCTAAGCATAGAGATGTGGAAAACTGGATGAACATGCGACATAGATGGTGGCAAATCCAACCGATAAGCAATTGGTCCGACTCTTTCCAGAATCTCGAAAGGACCAACATATCGAGGACTTAGCTTCCCTCTTCTTCCGAATCTCATTATACCCTTCGTGGGTGACACTTTGAGGAAAACTTGTCACCCTACTTCAAACTCGATGTCTTTTCGCCTCTTATCTGCGTAAAACTTTTACTGACTTTGAGCTGACTCTAATCGTCGTCGAATCAATTGAATCTTCTCATTAGTCTCTTGTACCAAATCATTCCCCAAAAGTTGCTTCTCACCAACTTCGTTCCAACATAATGGTGATCTACACTTTCTCCCGTACAAAGCTTCATACGGAGCCATCTTGATGCTCGCCTGATAGCTATTGTTGTATGCAAATTCCATCAAAGGTAAATATTGATCCCAACTTCCTCCGAAATCAATAGTGCAAATTTGCATCATATCCTCCAAAATCTGTATGGCTCGTTCAGACTGACCATCTGTCTGAGGATGAAAGGCCGTACTCAAATCCAATCGAGTTCCCATAGCTTCCTGAAATTTTCTCCAAAATTGTGATGTAAAATATGTTCCACGATCGGAGACGATTAAAATCGGCGTGCCATGCAATCGAACAATCTCATCAATAAAAATCTGAGCAAGCCTACTTGCATCATAGGTGATCTTTATTGGCAGAAAATGTGCAGACTTGGTCAATCGATCTACGATGACCCATACACTATCATATCCTCGAGAAGTTGTCAGAAGTCCAACTAACAAATCCATCGTTATTCGCTCTCACTTCCACATTGGAATCTCCAAAGGTTGTAGTAATCCCGAAGGTCAATGATGTTCTGCTTTCACCTGTTGACAGGTCAGACACTTAGAGATGAATGTTGTGATGTCTCTCTTCATGCCTTTCCACCAATAATTACCTTTCAAGTCGTGATACATTTTTGTAGACCCCGGATGCATACCATACACTGCTTGGTGTACTTGAGTTAATAACTCCTTCCTCAAATCTCCAACATCCGGAACAATCACTCGGTGCCCACAATACAATACACCATCTTCAAGTTAAAACTTAGGCAACACACCCAAGACAAAGACATGACAAATCCTATACTCCATTATACACAACATATAATTCAACTCAAGGATCCTACGCTCTAACAAAATTAGAGCTTTGAAAACTTATAGCTCTGATACCAACTCTGTCACGACCCAAATTCCGGTTGCTGACATAGCGCTGGGTCACACTCACCTAAACCAATGAGCCGCGACCCAACCAGCCTCGTACGAACAAATGAATCGAATTGCGGAAGCATTGACATAACTTATATAAATGCGAAAGCACTAGTTCATAATTATACATATATATTACAAAGTTTTTGCATAATTCCAAATACAAACATAAGGTCCCACAATGTGTACAACAGAGCGACTGTACTAGATCACAAAAGGGAAATACCATCCAAAGACTTTAAACCCGGAAGAAGACAATGGATTCATACGAGCTATCAAACAAATTCTTCGGATGTCAAAGCGATTCTCTAATTTCTGTCACCTGTGGAGGAGGGGGTAAGTACTTGGAAGTACTTAGTAGGAGATATTAAAACTAACCTATAATTAACTAACCAATCACATGCATTGACTCAAATCATGCATAGGCAAATAGTGCAAAATTAACATCTAGCACATCCCAAGTAATTCAAATTAAATAATGACAAATTTATATTCATACACATAGACACGTTTCGACCCAAACTTGGAGTCGCAAAGGCCAAATAAATAAATGGACTTCAGATAGATCTAGAATGTGTCACTCCCTCTCACAACACTGGGATACCATAACTTATAGCGCTTTCAAAATCAAACTCTGCCGGCCATATCATAATCGTATCAAATCCAATGTATCCTCATAGCATGTGCACATGTGCCAACATCCCTAGTTGGTCACGGGTAGACCTCATCATCTGCCATCTCACTAATCGACTCACACATATCACACATATTCATAATCACCAAAACCAATTTCTCATAATCCACAAGACTCATATTTGTCAAAACCATGCATAAACCGAAAATCATCAAGCGCACACAAATCAAAGACTCACATTCATAATCCATCATATAACTACATAATCACCATATCAAAGCAAATTCACAAGTTTATAACAAACAATGTTAGCCAAAATAAAAGTTAGGGATAATATCACCCTACCTTAACCAATTTGTCCAAATGCACCTAGAGGTCCTCGTTCTTCACTTTATGAATCACGATGCTTGGACTCCTCAAGGCAATCAACTAATCAAGAGAAATAACTCTCCAATCAACATAAATCCCTCAACACAAAGAATAAGGAAAAACTACTCTCAAGTCCCATAAATCACATTTCTATACAAAGTCTCCAAATGCATAATAGCCCTCTCATCTCATCACCAAAGTCTAAATCAACATCAACCCTCCTCAAATCATCAACCAAACTTCAATATCCACATATGCTCTTCACCAAGGTTTTAACTTAAGGTTTTCTAAAATATACACAATAGTTCTCTAATCACAACTTCAATATAGATCAATACCTATAACCAATATATCATCCATTTCAACCATCAAAACTCTCAAACTCCAAATCATCCAAAATCACAAAGTGCTCAAATCCACACAAGCTTACACCTACATCAAGATCATCACAAGCTCCACACTTATTTCTAAAAGACCTAAGGCTAGAACTCACTAACCAAGCTCCAAAATCCAAGAGAAGCCTCCTTTCTCTCTTCTTCTTCTTCTTCTTCTTCTTCTTCTTCTCCAACGCCTCTTTCTCTCTCTCTTTTTCTTTCAAATAGATGTCTACTCACTCCACCCAAGTCACCCAACATATTTTAATCTAAGCCTCCAAGATATTTAGCCCACACTTATCATAAATAAGGAGTCTACAGAGGTGTAGGGACTACTGCATTTGTAGTGGTCGCTACGGAAAGGAAGCAGAAAATAGAAAAGCCTCAAACCTCCCGAGCACCAAATTTATAGTGGCCACTGCAGGATGTGTAGCGACTACTGCATTTGTAGCGGCCACTACTCTAGCTGAAAATGCAGACTTTTCTACAAAAGTTAGCTCGTAACTCAAAGACAAAGGGCTCAAACCACAAAACTCAAAACACGATAATCGTAGACCAACGCGTTACGAACTTAGCCGACTTGGAATCATCCAAATTAGAGTTCACATGTCAAAGTTATGCCTAATCCTTTAAAGGTTGACGAATTCATCACAACAGTTCTAACACCGATCAAAACAAAATAACCAAAGGTCGGACCAAGTGGTCGCAACCTAGACAAAATTTACGAGGGTCATAACAGTGCAAAAGGCCTACCTCACTTAAGGGAGGTGTCAAGAGCCTATCTCGCCTAAGGGAGGTGTCAAGAACCTACCTCGCCTAATGGTGGTGTCAAGAGCCTACCTCACTTAAGGGAGGTGTTAGAGGCTTACCTTGCCTAGGGGAGGTGTTAGAGGCTTACCTTGCCCAGGGGAGGTGTTAAAGGCTTACCTTGCCTAAGGGAGGTGTCAAGAGCCTACCTCGCCTAAGGGCAGTATCAAGAGCCTACCTCGCTTAAGGGAGGTGTTAGAGGCTTACCTTCACTAAGGGAGGTTTTAGAGGCTTACCTTGCCCAGGGGAGGTGTTAAAGGCTTACCTCGCCCTAAGGGGGTGAAAATAGCTTACCTCGCCTAGGGGTGGTGTTAAGAGCTTACCTTGCCTAATGGAGTTGTTAAAGGCTTACCTCACCTAGGGAAGGTGTTAAAGGCTTACCTCGCGTAAGGGGATTAAAATAGCTTATCTCGCCTAGGGGAGGTGTTAAAGGCTTACCTTGCCTAAGGGGTTAAAATAGCTTACCTCGCCTAGGGGAGGTGTTAAGAGCTTACCTTGCCTAAGGGAGGTGTTAAAGGCTTAACTCGCCTAAGGAAGGTGTTAAGGGCGTACCTTGCCTAAGAGAGGTGCTAAAGACTTATTTCACCTTGGAAGGGTGTGAGGAGCCTTAGGGAGGCATAAGGAGCTTACTTTGCCTTGAGGAGACATGAAAAGCTTACTTTGCTTTAAGGAGGTGCAAAGAGCCTACTTGCCTCAAGAAGGTGCAAAGAGCTAGGCAAGGTGTTGGAAGGGCTATGAGACCGTACGCGGTTAAAGGAGATAAACTTGGGCTCTAAATTAACTGGAAGAGATAAGTCCCGAAAATTAAGCAATAAGGGTGTTACCAGTATAAGATAAGGATAAGTATCCCCAAGGATAGGTCCCGAAAATTAGGAGATAAGGGTATTGCCGGTACAAGATAAGGATAAGCATCCCTAAGAATAGGCATTAGGAGAGTTCGAGTACGAACAAAAGACGAAGTCTGGATGCAAGGAGAAGATGAAGACCTTCGCTTATATAAGGGGCGCTTGAGGAATGCAGTAGAGGATCCAAGATCAACCACACAAATCTTATATCAAGCTCAAAGTTTCTTTTGGTATCTTAGTTCTTAAGCCGGACATTAGCGCTTGGTTAGGAAGCTGGACAGTAGAGCCTGGTTATTTGGCCGGGCATTGGAGCCTGGTTAGAGAAGCTTAGCTTCGGTTGATAGTGGTGGTCGTTTGATCATGTGTTTTCATTGAAGCCGACCTTGAGGCGAGCCTCCAAGCTGTCGAGAGATCGTTCTTGATACCTTGTTACTTTTTCCCCACAACATTTACTTATGGTGTGGTCGAACATCTACCTAATGATTGCTAGAATAGCAATATCTCTAGAACAAAGAAAATTTGGGTTCTTAAAGGAACTTGTGTTTTATCTAACAAATTTAGGCCCAATCATATCTGAGTTTAGGGTTTAGAATTTATGATTAATTTGAGTATATTTTCTAAACTTGCTAAGCAAAAATTGATTGAAGGCATACCCAAATTATCATTTGAATGAAATAAACTCTATGAGGCATATGTCAATTACAAATATGTCAAATAATATTTTAAACTAAAATAATGTTAAATACTCTTTCATGTTTGTTGATGATTATTCTAGGTTTACGTGGGCATACGTTTTAAGATTAAAAAGTGAAGCTACTAACGTATTTGTCAAGTTTTGCAAGAAGGTGCAAAATAAGAAAAGTTTCACAATTATAGGGTTGTTAAAAGGAAGAACAAAACACTTGAAGAAATGGCTATAAATATAATCTGTTAATATAATATGCCAAAATAATTTTGGGCAGAAGTAGTGAGTGGAGCTTGTTATATTGTAGAGAACTTTAACGAGATCTTTGAATAAAAAGACTTCATATCAGCTATACAAAGGAAGAAAATCAAATATTTGTTACTTTTATATATTTGAGTCTAAGTGTTTTGTGCATAATAATAATGAGGAACATCTTGGCAAATTCGATGCTAAAAGTGAAGATGCTATATTTTCAGGTTATGAAAATAATTCAAAATCTTATTGAGTCTTCAACAAGCAAAGTGGCAAGGTAAAAGAATTCGTATATTTCTTGTTTGATGAACAAGTCTTGAAATTAGTCAAGGAAATGGTTGACCTTTTTTTTTTGATGAAAATGACGAGGAGCATATCGTTGGTATAAATGATAAACAAGAGGAAGAGAATGCCCAAAGAAAACTTCCATGCGCTCGAGAGTGAAGAATTATCAAGAGATATCCTCTCACTGAATTGGTGATCCACGCTAAGGAAAACTTACTCAAAGGGCAATTCATAATATTTATACACATATGACATTTTGATCTCAAGGTGAACCAAGAGATGTAAATGATCCCATATATAATGAGTTTTGGATGATTGCTATGCATGAGGAGCTAACTAGATTCGAGAGAAGTAAAAGATCAATTGATCATCATATTATATGAACCAAATGGGTGTTTAAGAACTAGATAGATAAAAATGCTATTCTAATTTGAAATAAGACTAGACTTGTAGCACATGATTATTTTCAAGAAGAGAGAATAGTTTATGATGGAACATTCATACATATTGCTAAATTATAAGTTATTTGGTTGTATTTAATATTTTTATGCTAATAGACTTCAAACTTTACAAAATGGATGTGAAATGTGCATTTTGAAATTCTATTGTTAAAGAAAAAGGTTATGTAGTACAACCACCTAATTTGAAAGCTTTGACAAATCAAATCATGTTTATAAATTAAACAAAGTTTTGTACGATTAGAAGCAAACTTTTAATGTTTGATTCGAAAAGTTGAGTAACATTGTTGATTCGAAAAGATCAATGTTGTTATAACATTGTTTATCATGGATGTAGAGAATAATATGTTGGTTGTGCAAATATATGTTGATGCCATTATTTTTGGTGCAACATATGATTCAATGTGCAAGGAGTTCTCGTAAACCATATAAAAAGAGTTAGAGATTTGAAGTATTTCCTCAATCTTCAAATTTGTCAATCTAAAACAAAATTCATAAGTCAGACCAGGTGTACCGAAGATATCTTAAAAAAGTTTGACTTAATAAAGCTGAAGAAAATGAGCACTATTATGGTCGCTAGCACGAGGCTAGATAAATATAAGGATTGTGTCTCTTTCTTTCATCAGAAGTATCGCAGTATAATTGTGTGATAACCTGAAAATAGTCGGTTAGAATAAGTGGTATTATATTGTGCTACTTACATATTGTATGAGTTTATAAGTGTATCTAGTTGATCTATAGTCTCCTTAACAATTTGGATCAACTCAACAAAGTCTAGTCTAATAATTTTAAGCTTTATGAAGCTAGTTGGATAAATTTGGACAATAATAATGTTTGAGTAGTAAATTAAGCATCACAAATGAATATGATCTAGAAAGTAACACAAATAGCTATAAATGAGTTGACAACAAGATTTTACATTCATCAAAGAAAAGAGCTAGAAAATTTATTTGGAAATGGACAAATAATGCTATAAATGAATATGATCTAGAAAGTAACACAAATAGCTATAAACGAGTTGACAACAAGATTTTACATTCATCAAAGAAAAGAGCTAGAAAATTTATTTGGAAATGGACATTTTTTATTGGACCTTAATTTATAAAGAATTAATCATACTTCACCAATGGTCAATTTATTAAATTATTTAAGCAAGTGACTCATATTGAGTAATGACTCACCAATACCTTTTTTAGACTCAGAAAAGTGAAAGATGAGGCAAGAAGCTCTATTAGATAATTCATATTTAAATAGCCATTTTAGTATAAATTGTAGAAGACTTAATCATCTTTCTAAAACTATATCACGTGCCTTATTTGATTAAAGGAAATGTCCTGAACATCTAGTCGAAAGTTTATTCATTGGCTACGTTTAGAATTGAAGGAGGTCAAGAGTAAAGTTTTAATGAGTTGATTCTTAAAATTCAAAGATAATTATGGGACTCTGAGTTATAAAAAATATACACGGTAGTGAAATCAAAATGATAGATGAATTGAATTTGGTAAAATAGTGAGTTATATATGGTGATTACCAAAATTAGAGTGGATGATCTTACTATGTACTCTGATGATATTTGATTAGTAAAACTAATTCTTATGTGAGCTTATGATCAAGATTGGTTTGTGTAAAGATTTTGTACATGTGGGCTAGCTATTAATGAATCAAAATTTGAAAAGAATTGAGCTACTTTGGTATCTTTAAGCTATTTTAGATGGTCTATGATTATACTTAACATGGTTACTTTGAAGCGTCGAAATTAACATGATTGAGAAAGTGAAAACTTACCTTATTTCATAATTAAAAATTGTTATATAGATATTGAGTAAGATATGATCATATCCATTGTAACACAAATGGTCATATTTGGATTATTTACTAGCTTATGAATAACTATTTATGTTCTTAGCTAAAGGCTAATTTGTAATGTTTGACATATCAATTCGTGTTGTATATTGTCATGGGCCCTTGATTTTGTGATGAATATGCTATGTTATTTTTGCCAAAATATGGACAGATTTTCCTGTGATAACCAAGTATGTTAGTTTATGAGCTCACAACTTGGGGATATCTTAGTTTACTACTATATATTTAGTATATGATTATGGTAAGAAGATTCAATGGCCATGTTAATTTTATGATTGTAAACAAGTTACATGATGGTGTGGAACATCACATAGTTTGCCTATATTTTTGTGCACTTGTATGGTCGTATGATTAGTTTGCATATTAGTGTTGTCTTATGATGTGCGTGTAAACGTACACACAAATCCGTGTGTTTTGTTATGTGTTATTTGCATTTTAGGTAGATTTTGTCATATGTCATTATGTATTTTGTCACGTTTCTGTCTTGTGTCAAGGAGCGGGATATTTGTCAAAGTTTGGGTGTTTTTGTAGGTGCGTGGATGGTGGAGATGAAGATGATGAAGTGCGGGGCAAGAGCGGATAGCATGGACGAGGAAGCAAAGGCGAGAAGAGGAGGTATGTTGAAGGCCCAGTGATCGCTATATTTGGCCAGCGTTTGCTAGTGGATCGATAGATTGAAACCCAACATTCGCTGGTGAGTTGACAGATTGTAATCCAGCATTTGCTGGGTTTAACCAACATTCGCTGGTTGGGCCGCAAAAGTCGTTTTCAGCTAGTTTAGTTTATTTAGACTTTTCCCGTTTTAGGTTTGCTTTTCTTAAGAACTATATAAGGTGTAAAACCTAGTTTGTAGGCAACTCTTGATGGCTTTAGCACAAGGTTCAATCAAGTTACATTTACTTTCAATTCAATTGTTCTTATTTTCAAGGACTGTGATCAACAACTCGAATCTCCAATCAATGCAGTATTTTCATACTTTGTAATCAAGAATTGTCTTTTTATTCAGTTGCTTGATCAATCTTTGGTTGAGTGATTTGTGTTGTTTGTTTGGATTAAGATTGACGACCTTTGTTCTAGCATAGATTGCATCCAACTGTTTGCTAGTTTAGTTAATCGCTATTTGAGTTTAGGATAGACAACCCTAGGTTCGTGTAATGACTCGTAATTTTAATTATCAATGAATCATTCAATTTAGACCGCTTAGATTAGGAGTTGGGAATTCATAATCTAGTACTTAGAGAATTGATTCATATGTCCCTGTGGAGATGATCTTAGTTATAATTATATTACTTGATCGATTGTGTTCTCTTGCATGTAATTTAGACTCGATATATATCGCATCAAGTTTTTGGTGCTGTTGCCGGGGACAGATTTAATCAACCTGTCTCTAATATTTGATACAGTTTTCCTAATCTTGAGACTAAGCCTTTTTACACCTTTGTATTCATCACTACACTTGATCCTCTTTGTTGAGTTTTGCAGTTTAGTGAGTGTGCAAGAGGTGTATGTTACATAACGGCTCTGCCAACCAACCACTCCTTGAGTACGACCCAGAAATCGAAAGAACCCTTCACTCGAGAAGAAGGAATAGACTTAATGAAGAGATGGCAGATCATAATTAGGTAGCTAATGTTCCCGCAAACAATCATAGGAGAAGACAATTGTACCCTAAGCTGGTTGATCTTCAACCCAGCATTGAGTACCCAACTATGGAGGCTAACACTTTCGAGATCAAGTCTAGCCTCATCAATATGGTTCGTGGAGATTAGTTTGGGGGCTCTCTTTCAGAAAGTCCTGCAAAGCACATCCAGACCTTTGAAGATCACTGATCGATAGTCAAATACAATGGAGTCTCAGCTGATGCTATCAAGTTGCGACTGTTCAAGCAGAGCTTGAAGGATGATGCTAAAGAATGGGTGGATGCATTTCCCATAGGCACTTTTACCACATGGGACAAGCTTGTAGACAAATATTTAGAGAAGTACTACCCGCTAGGTAAGACCATCCAACTACATAACAAGATCTCTCAGTTCAAACAGTAGGGTGGTGAATCTCTACATGAGGGATGGTATCGCTACAAGAGGCTACTCTACGACAACCCACATAATCAGATCCCAGATTGGATGATTCTCTAGATATTCTATAATGGTTGTGAACCACAAGTTCGAATCAACCTGTATGTAGTAGCTGGAGGTGATTTGACAGCTAAAGACGAAGCTGAAGGATTATGCATCTTTGAGGCCATGGCCACCAACAACCATGAGTGGGGCGATCGAGTAGAATGGAAGAAAGTGGCTTCGGTATAGGACAACAGTGAGATCACTGCACTCAAGGCACATGTGGCTACACTCACACAGTTAATCCAAGCTACATACATATCACCATCATCCCCACCCGCTCAGGTTTGCAAAATCTATACTGGACCTCATATTACTGATACGTGCTCATTATTAGCTAAATCTGTGAATTATGTGGGTAATACAAACAAGAACAATGATCCATATTCTACTATGTATAATCCAGGATGAAGAAACCACACAAATTTTTCATGGAGAAACAATCCAGGTCAACAGGTACCTCAACAATAGAAACCACCTATAGCCGCTGGCAATACTCAAAGTCCACCGCCGCAACAACCCCAGCTATATCAGCAGAAGTGGTAACAAGCACCACTCCAGCAAGATCGTAGGAATGAAGATGAGTTAAGGAAGCAGGTTCTCAGTCATGAGGCTATGATAAGAGATCTGGAAATTCAGATTGGTCAGCTCGTACTTTAGTTAAGTGCAAGGTAGCCGAGTATGCTCCCAAGCAATACGGAAGCTCCTCCTACCAAGAAAGAGTAGTACAATGCAATCACAACTAGGAGTGGATTAGATTTAGGGAAGAATGCTGTAAGCCCAGTACTTAAACCCTCAGGAAAATCAGTGAGCGAAGAGGAAGAAGAAGAACTCCAGGTGCTTCCTATAGTAGTTGAGAAGAACATGTCCTCAGCAGACACTATCAAGCTAATACAAGAGAGAAGATATTCTCCTCCACCATTTCCTCAAAGAGTGAACAAGCAGGCAACTCATTCCAGTTATCAGAAGTTTCTGGAATTATTCAAGAACCTTTATATCAACATTCCACTTCTTGATGCATTCGAGTAGATGCCTACTTACAGAAAGTGGATCAAGGAGTTTATCTCAAAGAACAAAAGCATTGATGCTTTCGAGGTTATCCTGTTGACCAGGGATTGTAGTGCAGTTCTGAGTCAAGATCTACCTCACAAAATGAATTGTAGTGCTTTCGAGGTTATCCTGTTGACTAGGGATTGTAGTAAAGGTTGAGACTTTAATATTTCTAGTTAACTTTAGTGTCATGGAGAAGCTAGAAGATCAAGATGTCTCTCTCCTCCTTGGGCATCCATTCTTAGCAATTGCAAAAACAAGTATTGATGTCAAGAAAAGGGAGCTGCGATTCAAAGTCTGTAGGGAAGAGGTAGTCTTTAATGTATTCAAGGCAACCAAGTACCCGACCATAGAAGATGATTGCTACCAGATTGACATTATTGACAAGTTGATGGCTAAGCACAACATAGAAGCTCATCTCGACAGCCAACTAAAGGTCATGCAGGAAATTGCAACGAAAGTGGATAGACTAGAAATTAAAGAGCAAGTAGCATGGGTGCACACAACTAAATTACCTAAACCAGATGATACATCATGGTCCATATTAGAACTAAGCACTATCCCACCATAAAATTAGAGCGCAACCCACCACATGGCAACTTGAGAGTTCGAATGCGCAATAATGACACCAAGGCAACATCCAAGGTGAACAAAGAGTGCTTACAGGTACACCTGACTCACCACCTTGACCCACAAGGCTCAGGGGCAAACCTTGACGACCCTGGACCTCAGTAAGGTTTTACCAATGTCAAACTAATGACGATAACTTAGAACTACCTCTCCTCTTTCTTTTATTTTTGTTAATCATAGTATCACTCATCCGAGTTTTCCTTAGTTTGTGTGTTTATAGGAGAATGTATATAGTGTCACCCTCAAAAAATATGTGTCATTTTTGTGTCAATGTTTTGTAAGCTACATAGGTTGACTAAAAGCACAACGCCCAGAGTGACAAAAAAAGACTAGATACAAGGGAGATAGCATTCGCTGGCCTCTCCTAGCATTCGCTGGAGTATCACAGAGTCTAGACCAGCGTTTGCTGGGGTGTCACAGGTTCCAAACCAGCATTCACTAGTCAAACCCAGCATTTGCTAGTGGTCGGGTTTTTGCCCTAAATAGCCTGACACACTCTCTCTTTCTCCCCACTTTTACTCTAAAGCCAAAGCTGTTGCTCCCCCTAAAACCCCTCCTCCTCTCAACAACCTTCCACCCCCTCCTTACACGCCACTGAACTCACCTGTCGCCCACTACCAACCCCAGCCATGGCACCAAAGGCTTCCACTCCTTGTGACTCCAATACCTTCAAATGACAACGCACTACTACCCCCGCAGCCTCAGGCTCCAGTTCTCAACCTCGATAACTTGGAGACATGGCAGAAAGGTATGGTACACCCTTCTAATCTTCCATGAATGGGAAGGCAACGAGTACGCCAAGTTTAAATCCTGCTCTATTTTTGGTCACTGGATGATTGATTAGGATTACATGCGAATGTTTAGCATTGAGCATAAGTTGCACGAGGCACTAAAGTTCGTTGGGTGGATGCTTATTGCTGTTTTAGCTATCGACATTGACCCCCAAGTTGTGTTAGAATTTTACTACATGGTCATTGTCGAACCTAATTACTCCCATTTCATATCACATCTTTTCGGTAAACCTGTCACCGTAGTCAGTGCCTTACTCACTCAAGTACTAGGTCTCACAGAAGGGGATAAGCAATTAGACTTTAATTTTGAGGATACTATCCACAGTGCCTAGCAAAGCCTATCTGGTTTCCCTCGTTTTAAGGCACAGTCCCCAGCCATCCTTATCAAGGATTTGCCTTTTAGCATTTTACATTGCTTCATGAGCCATGCATTTAGCAGTTAACATCAGGATAGTCGGGTCACAAGGAGTCAACTACACGCACTACACTACATTCAAAATAGGAAGTCGTTTAGTACATTTGTATTAGTCTGTGATGTCATATCTTGTACGCTTCAATTAAAGAAACCCTAAAATCTTGGCTTTGGTACTCTTATCACAGTTTTGGTAATTGAGTTTCTTCCAAGTCGTGATGCTCCTGTCAAGAAAGTCTCAGGAGGTGTGATTGATTGCGATCGATTGGTGGCTTTGCATTTGGTTTCCAAGATTGACAAGTATGGTGTCACCTCCTACGTAGTCAACAAGTGGAAGGACCGCAAGGCCGTTCAAGACTGATATTGTACGGATGATCATATCCTAACGCTAGAGCACCAAGAAGACCTCAACGACCTATCCGAGTGCATTGGCCACTTAGAAACCTAAGTGGACACCTTGATGGACTACATCCATGACTTAAGGGTCTAGGTCAAAACCTTAGCCAATGAGCAGGTTGAGCACTGGGTGTAATACCATGCTGACCAAAAAGACCTTCGTGATTGACTTGCAGCTCGCGATGCCTCTGATGCAGCTAATTGGGCTTGGCTCCACCAATAGTTCGGCTCTCCCCCTCTGCCTCACTAGTGATCCCAGGCTTTCTCTATCCTATCTCCTTGTTTTTTCTTTTTCCTTGTTTTGTTGCTTTGCTTATTTGGTGTTCACCCTTACACATTGAGGACAATGTGTTCTCTAAGTATGGGGGTGCACTCATCATATGTGTGATCTTTTGATTTGTTTTAGTCAGTCTGTGGTGTTTTGTTTTGTTTTGTCATTCTTTTTGTTGACATAAGCATGTGATTGAGTCTGTTATACGTGTGGCATGTGCTTTTAGTTGAAGTGTTTGAGTCTTTTGCAATAGATGCACTCCCCTCCAAACTTGTGAACTTAGAATGGCACCCGAATCTCGTTGCTTAGTCAGAATTCAAACTTGAGTTGTCTAGAGTAGGATTGTGTAAGGACTATACCCTCGACTATTTAGGTTGACAGTCGCACTAGGTAGACCATGCGTGAGAGCTTGATGAGCAACCTTGTGAGGAATTTGTGCTGAAGGATGAGACGACTATCTTTATTTTTTTCATGAGGTGATTGCATGCGTTGGATGATGAGAGTAGTATACTAGCACTTGGCATGACTTCGTAGTACGGGGTGAGTTAGATATTGGGGGCCATTTTGATGTTGAGCCTAGAGCCTTAGAGACAAAAACCCGATCTTATCCATTGCATAACCCCATTGAGCATAAGCTTGCTTATTGTGTTACTATTTGCACACCACTATAAGCCAATATCCAACCTCCAACAACCTTTAACTGTTCAGTCCGAGGGAGTAGGACATATTTTGGGGGACACTTTTGTAAGAGTGCATTTGGTAGCATAGCTGGGGGTATTGCACGTGTATTAAAATGAAAAAAAGGATAGATTGAGGTCAATATTCAAAAGCCGAGATAAGTCACCAATGTATGTGCAGGCGTGTGTAAAAGAAAACAAAAGAAAAAAAATTATGTGCATAAAAGCAAAAAGAGAAAGAAAATTTTTATTTTGTGAAAAGTGCAAAAGAAAGAAAGCAAAAGAAAGAAAAAAGGCACACCAAAAAATAAGTGACTTGTCCCGAGTGAATAGCCTCTAGGATATGGGTACATTAAGTGAGTTGCCTAGTACCGTCTTCATAGTTCCCTCTTGATTACGAACCCCGCATTACTTGAGAGAGTGTCAAGTATGAAGTATAATATTCTTAGACCCTGAGCATGTTTGCGAGTGATAGGTAGTTGACTACCCAACATATGTGAGCGTAAATTGAATCTACTTACTGAGTGGTCAGCTCTCGTGTATGGTTCGCATAGTGCGAAAGTTGGGCTAAATAGCTGAGGGTGTTGTGTTTACATGATCACTGTTCTTGGCGTTTGAGTGCTATGACTGACTAGCTATAGGATGAAGCATGTTGTGATTTGTTCCGAGTTTGGAGGAGTTGTGAAGACGGTAGTTCTGATGCACCTTGCTTAGGGACAAACAAGGAAGTAAGTGTAAGGGTGTGATGTGCGTGTAAAAGTACACACAAATCCATGTGTTTTATTATGTATTATTTGCATTTTAGGTAGATTTTGTCGTATATCATTATGTATTTCATCGTGTTTCTATATTGTGCCAAGGAGTGGGATATCTGTCGAAGTTAGATCATTGCTTATATATCTGGTTGAACATATTGTATCATAAGGCAATTGTTCAACTTTTTAGTGATGGTTGTCATACCATTTTTGTATATCTTGTACTTTTGAAATAACTTTTATATAGTTTGTGTATAAGTTAGTTTAAATTTTTAATGAAACTTGTATTATGGTTTGAGATTTACTAGATCTATATTATGTCATTAGTATATCGAGGAGTCTAGCGTTAGCCACCATGATAGATTTGATATTAGAGCTATGCCTAATTTTATCTTATCTATTATTTAAATAAGTATTCTAAGAATCCTATTGCGCATATGATCCATCATGTCTTTTTCTTTTTCCTCCTTTGTATAAGCTCTTAAGGTAACTCATAAATGGTTTGCACTCTCATGCTTTGTGAGTTTATGCCTTTCGCATAAAATTCTCCAATAAGAATGAATGTGTAATACCAAAATGACATAAATTATATGTCGAATGACTAATTACTAATAATTTATTAATTAAATCTCTGAAGTGGTTTGATTATTGATAGAGTTTTACATGTCATAGTGTCTTCTGACTTCCTCTAGGCATCCTCTTGGTTCAAAGTATAAACTAGAGCTAGTGTCCTCACAAATAGAGTTACTATCATTATTCAAATTGGATTAGTTATGATCATCTATAATAGGTTTATTGTAATATAGACTAAGGGTCAAGGTTCAACATCTAGGGTGTGTTTGGTACTAAGGCTTGGACAGGACTAGACAAAGTTTTTTGTCCAAGTCTATATTTGGCACAAGAAATAGACAGGACAAAATTGAATCCTTGTCCAAGCCCACTCCTAATTTCTTGTCCTACCTATTTCCATGGGACAAAATTTTTTGTCCGAGGACAGAAATCTCTTATGGCATGTTTTTACCATGTTACCTTATATTATTTCTTTTTTCTTATTTGTTATCATATTTAACTAATCATTAATAATCATTTTCTCTACTATAAATTTTTAGATCTTATATACAATTTCTTTAATTGGGATTCATTTAAATTTTCTATATTTCATATTTCGAATATAAATCCATATAAAAATATGAACGTGGTTAATTTATATATTTGATCAACACATACATATTTACAGTGATATTATTTTAGTTGAGTCACTCAAATAAATAAATTTAACATACCCATTTGTTATATAGTCTACATGCATGAATAATTTAATAATATTTTATCTTTACAAAAACATATTTGTTTAATTATGTGATATCATATTAAAAATATTTATAATGTAATTAACATGATCTAAATTCATAAGGATTATTTTTGAATATTTAGTTTTAATTCTAATTTTTTATTCAAAGATTTTATTTCTATAATATAACATTATTGTTAATGTAATGATTGATTTTACTCAATTTAATGAATATTATCTGCTGTTATCATGAAGAATTTTTTTGTCTTTAACAAAATTTTAGATTAAATTATTATATATATACAATTGAGAAATGGACAAAATATTCAATCATGTACTAAAATAACCAAACATGGGACAGTACAGCTAGATCAAGTAGTTTTGTCCAGTACTGTTCTGTCCTGTCCAGAAGTCGTACCAAACACACCCCTAGGTACTTTGCCACCACATGTCCTACTTTCCCACAATGGAAATATTCCTTTTTTGTCCACATACAACGCAAAACTTGCAAGTTTCATTTTTTTTATAGAAAAACCTACAACTTTCATTGGTTACAAATTTCTTACATCATCATTAATTCTCGTAAAGCCATGAACATTTTTCACCTGCATTGATTTTCATGATGTCCTTAACATCTACACCTCCGATATTGAATTAATGAAAACATTATTAGTTAAGTTCCCTCTATTCAAAGGGTTGTAGGGCCTTTTTAAAACTTCAACAGTAATGTGGCTTCTAAAATTTTGTCTCACCTTCCTTTTTCTATGCTCATTATTTGTCTCTTGATATTACATGTTCTATTCTATTATTAGTGCTTGGTCAACACATAGGTAAGAATAATGGTATCTTATGGTCTCTCATCTTGTTTGCCAACCCTCCTCAAATGTTTGAGCTCTGGTCTCCTCATCCAAAGTTGTAGTTGATTTAACCATGGATAGCCAAGACATGCGATAATTATTATGTCAAACTCAATGATGTTATAATGTATATACTTAACATATGTTCTCGTTAGTACATACTTTGTGAATTCTTGATCATATTGCGTAACAGTCTTATTTCCTTAGACCAGCTGACCAAAGTCTTCAACCTTCTATCACCTTAGTAGGGTAGGTTCATACCCACTGCCGAAGTCCCTCAGAATATATCCTAGTCATTCACTCCTTTTGTAGGTTGACGGCTTTGTTGATGTCTCTCTTACCATCTTTATGCTTTCTCAATCAACATGTAGGTGGCATGTAATACCTTGTCTTATGCTTTCTTTAATTCTATAATCCAATCTTTACCTAAATAGGGTCCAGAGTACTTTTGAATAAGGGGGGGTTAACCTAAAATTGTCGATACCCATCATCTTGCTAGACCATCATCTGTTGTGCGTACTAGGCTAGTAGGTGAGTCAACAAATTTGTTAGGAGTCCAAGATCAAAGATAATCCTAGCTGTTAGCCCCATGGGAGGTATCACTCCTAATAGGGAAACAATTCCAATAGGCGGTATCTTTTCCACTTTCTCCTCTAGCAGATCTTCTCTTGTGGATCATTTCCGTTAAGTTGAGATCCTGGCAGTCCATTCCTAGTAGGAAATGGCAGATTGTGTTCAACATTAGTAGGAGGAGGTGGTGATGGTAGTGTTTGCCTGCTTGCACTATTCTCAACAAGTGATGCAGACAATGGTAATTAAAGAATCTCCTCTAACACTCCTCTTAAACTTTGCCTCTTCTAAGCCTAGCTCTAAAGTTTATGGTGCCATAATTTGCCCCTTCTAAGCTCTGCTCTGAGTTTATGGTATCGTAAGTAGTCTATTGTTACATTTGATGACATTAGTAAGTACATACTTCTCATAATAAAGCATAGTAACTTGCTATTTAAGAAAAATGGATTGTGTATTGACTATACAAATCAGTTTGTATGGTTCAAAATCTAGGTTGGACCGCACTCACATTTTTTCATGCGATACCGACATTTTTTCACGCTATATTGACATTTCCTTTACGCGACAACAAAATTTGTATTTTCATATTTTTTTATTTTTCTGAGTATAATATTTATTTCATGTGATATTAGTTTGTGTGAGTTTTATTTTTATTTTGGTCCCCTAATATTTGGATTTTTGCAAAAAAATCCCACTCATACAATTAAAAAAAATACTTTTCTTTACCCAATTCATGGCTCAACTATCTCAATATTAACACTCCAAATTGATCACCAAACCGCTAATCACAACCATAACATTCTGAATTGAAAAAACTTCATAAACACATCATAAACATATATAAACTTATAGACGTATCATTCGCAACATATATTATCAGTTAGAATCTTAACCACATCATAAACACTTGAGGACACCACGTACACATGAGGAGACCTTCCTGATGTCCGCCATGCTTTAATTCCCAAGTAGGAAGTTACAAATTTCAAAACAAATCAAAAAATTATCCAAAACTACTGAATCTTTTAACAAAAATTGTCAATGAACTTAATTTTTAAGTAGCTACGAATTTATCTTCGAAAGTTGATCATTCAATCAAAGAAAAAAAATTGAAGATCTCGAATTTTTTTCAAAAAGATAATATAATAGCAAATCAATTTAAACAAACCAAAAATTATGGTCTTTCAAAGTTTATGTAGTTTTGGCTTCTAAAATCACCAAACTAATCACAAAACCGTTATCTCAAAATGATTTGCATCCCCTCCCACCCCGAAACCAGTTTTTTTCACGACAATTTTCTTTTTAAAGAATACCAGTCTAACACACAACTTCCGGACTTCTGAGAGTTTAACCTATAAGGACCATAACCTACGAATCCCAAATGCCGTGAGGATGTTATGTGTGATTTTAAATTCCCATTTTTTATTATAAAAGTTGTGATACCTTGATTATAAAATCATGATAACCGCCACGGAATGAAATCTATGCAAGGCTTATTATACTAAACAAAACTTCATCCTCTGAGACGAGGAAAAAATATTTTAAGTAAAACACCTCTTTAATTAAATGTGATGTTCCAAATTAAATAAAATTAAACACGGAATACATGTTCTTGCTCTTGGTTCTCACACTCAATTAGTCCACATTATATTTAAAACAAAATACGTATTTTGTTAAATTTACATAATTCACTAAATAAAATCAAAATTAAGCATAAATTCAAATACGAACGTATAGCATATCTCATCTTTTAATTAACGACTCAGTATTCAAAATACAAACGAACACTAGAATACGATAAATCAAGAACATGTAGGTCACACAAGACTGTTCCTTCATGCTAAAAAAACAGAAATATAAAAATAATTTTGTCGCATAGCACAAATATCACCGATACTCGCATAGAGAATGAAATTTTGATATTCATGAAATTCCCGATGATCCTTTCGAGTTACTACAGTTCTTTGATTAATCAATGACAATCAACAATTTCTTAAGAGGAAAAATAACGGTACGGACAAAATGGCTTACACTGGTTCCTCGTTGATGTGTTGATATGAATCCCGTGAGGAACTCACACAACTCGGACTGTCAATTTCAGGGTGGTGGTTGATCTTGACCTGACGCCTTGCCCCTTTGCACCGAACCTCAGTGTTGGTTAACTTTGACCCGTAGCAATAGTGAAAATGCAAACCTTGATCTGGTGAAGATGCCACAAACGGTGATGTAAATCCGTTTGATAAGTCGAAAGGTGAACGAACGGAATCACTCCGCTATGTTTGAACAGTTCTAAAAAACCAAGAGGGGCAAAGCCACATTTTTTTCAACAAAAATTATTCTTCTCTTCTCATTCTTAATGCCTCTTGAAATAGGCTTCAAAGTACAAAAGAGTTCCTAATCAAAATAGCTCATAAAAAGGAACAAGTTTGGCTAAAATAGAGAAACCAACGTACGGAAAATTGATGAACAATCTAACATGCAATCAAATAGTATAGTAGATAAGTAAGGTTTGAACTCAGGGTTGGACACAAACTCAGGTTTTAACAATAAAGACAAACTGAGCACGATACCTTTATAGATCGACTGCCTATACCGAGGTTATGGTTCTTATGAAGTCCTAACTATTACCCAAAATTGTCTAATGCATCTACCTAATGCTTTTGCTCATAAGTTGACAAAACCAAGATCGTAAAGGCCTAAGTTACCATTTAACGCTTTTGCTCATTAACTACACTTAGATTTAAACCAATCGTAATTATGATGATTTCTCATAATAGGTTACTCTTATGATATCAAGACATCTCATTAATACTTAAAAATATACTAATTGATTCTTCCACTAACTTGAGTGCTTGTCGATCCACTCTCGTCAATTTGGATCGTAACTTAGGTGATCAAGCTAAGGTAAATATTAAGTACACCAACTAACAACTACTCTGCATGATATTCGAACCATAACCTAATAAGACAGTCGATCACATGATCAAGGCATCACGCTCAAAAGAAGACTACTTGCTATGCATAACAATAGTAGATGAAGTAACAATAGATGAATTCATATTAATAAGACCAAGTAAAGAAAGCTTAGTCTGGAAGATTCTGCCTTTTACCCAAAATGAACTAAATGAATTCATACCGAGAGTCTCCAAATGTTGTTCGAATGAATTGTTGAACCAAAAGTTACTTCTAAACTAGGGCTAGAGGCATATTTTTACTCTAGCCACAAAAAAACCTAAAGAAATCTGGAGTTCTTCCTAACTAGTAGGTCAAAATTGCCTAATCGGATAGGTCAGCGATCGCTGGACTTATAGTGATCGCTGGACATGGGATGCCTTCAGATTTTCTAGCGCCTGCTAGCTTTGTAGCAATCGCTGCTCCAGAACTCGCTCCTCCATGCATAGCATGTAAAATCCATGAATTTCAGGAGCACAAAAAGTTTAGAATGGGAGTAAATAGTAATCAATCGATAACTGAATAGTAGAAACTTACACTTAGTTTATTTAACATTTCTTCCACGTTAATAGGAAGTATAGATTGATAGTGTCAGGTAATAGTCATTGTACAAGTTAGTTAAGTTTTCACCCACCTTTTTAGGATCCCACGTTGTACACTTACAGGTTAGAAGTTAGTGTGCTTACAGGCTAGAAGTTAGTGTGCTAAGGAGAAGGGTTTAGACAATGATTTCCAAAAAAAGCTCTTCCGCTTCATCTCTCTCATGTTGCCCTCTAAAATAATTTATTCAGAGGAAAATGTTGATCATTCGAAAGAGGAGGCTGAACGACAAGAGGAAGGGACGGGAGAGGAGACTTTAAGAAACTAAAAAGATCTATTGGTTTAAGAAGCGAAATCAAGATTTTGGTAAGTTATCCGTAATTTCAATTCAAGATGCTTTTAATTTGAATTGAATTTACATTTGGGTCAAGTAATTAAAAAGATCTTATTTTCATGATTATACTACTCTGGTTGTTATTTACTGAATTGTGCGATGATGATGTACTGGTTCCATTGTACGTTGCTTATGGTTTTGGGTTGTGTACTACTGCTAAGCCATGGATTATTTAATGAATTGATTCTAATGTCCTATGAGTTAATCGGTTGGTTCTGTGTAATAATTCTTGGTTCTACTGTAATGATTTCATTGTTAGTTATTTTATGCGGTTATAAGAATTGAGAATGGTATGATTGTGTCGGTTTTGTTATGCTTAGAGGAGTACTTGTGATTATATTGGTTCTATTTTGCTTAGAGGAGATAGTATGATTGGAAGTTTGGCTAATTCTGTCTGAAACTTGTAGGTCCTATTAAGGTTATTAATAGGTCTGGACCCTGTAACGGCGGGGTTAATATGCCAGGACCCTACCATTGGGGATGATATGATGGTCCCGATAACGGTGGGGGTTACGCGTCAAGACCTTGTCATTGGGAGTGAAAGAAACAATGACATTACCTCATTAGGTGGATCTCTGGAGTTCCTGTCTTTCTATTGCATTTGATTTGTTTGTTTTGTTTTCGAGTTCTGAATGGATGCATTAATCGTATTGATCATGAAGTGAAGTAGTAGTTGATACCTGTTTCCGAAATTATCTTTGAAAGATTGTGAAACTTACTTGGACCTAGTCTTGGGTTGGAAGTGCGGTCAATTTATTGAGTAGCAATCTCACCCAATTTTGCAATGTGATTTTTAAGAATAAAATCAGAGTCCGAGAGGATGTCTTGAGGATTAATAAACCGAGTTGCATTCTTCCAAAATTTAATACTAGCTATTTTGTGATTGATGGATTAATGATTGTGAATTTTGTCAAGATATTTTCATTGTTATTTTCGAAAGTTGTAACCAGACTTCAATAAGTTATTTCATTACTTGGTTTTAGAAATGATATTTTTCGTAGTATTATAGTTGTTGTTATATTTGGCCTTGCGTGATGAGTATTACGCGGCAGTTGTTACTTCTTGATTACGGGTCGTGACAACTTAAGTGGTATCAGAGCATCTTATTTATATCTTCTTATATGCCTAAATAAATAATTACCATAGGTGGAATATAAGTAATGTTGATATCCACGATATCAACATGAATGGATAATTATAGAAGTTTATATTATTATTATTTTTTTTCTTCGTTCTTTTCAAAATTTATTGCAAATAACGAACCATAGTCATAAAATACTTTAACCTAATCACCACAGAACATATACATTCGTAGTTTTAGCACCTTAAAAAAAAATCTCTCTCTAAATTCTTTGAACGAAATCGTTGCTGAAGGGAAGGGTGAAATTAAGCCCATTTTAGGCCCAACCCAATACCTCGTCATCAGCTTGTTTACCAAGCGTGGGAGGTTTTCCGTTCCAACGATGTCGAAACCATCGCAGGTGTTAAGAGTCAAAGCCGAAAGGAGTTGCGAAGCCAACAAAATCCTTCGGCGTAAAAGAAAAGAAAATCGCCAACAACAAATCCGTTGTTAACGGGGTTGTTACGAGTTATACCACAAAAAAAATATATATCTTCCTTGACCGAACAAACCCCCAAATTCTTTCGCACCAAAGAAGAACGAGAAGGGAAAAGGCCGCAAACCTGATAACGCGGATTATTCAAGACGATCCATCGTTTGAACGTGTTGGGTAAGTGATTTTGGTGAAATCAATCATATTCTGAACTTTGTTCCTTCCGCTGATTAGGAGAATTTTGGGATGTTTTCTTTTGGATTAGAAAGAACCTTAATTTAGAGTTAGCTTGTTCAGGCCATGGCGTCGGATAAGGACAAAGTTTCAAAGGAGATAACAGCGGTGAAATCAGAAATGCAAGAGGATGCTTCCATCCCTTTTGACTCAAGGGGTATCACCTGCGGCCCAAGAGGTCCTTCCCCCACCTCCACCAGTGCCGTCTCTACCGTTGATTTTAGGATCGGATATTGGGGCTGGAGTTGTGTAGATGATTTCGAACTTAACAAATATGCAACAACAATAAGCGACGGCACAACAGCAGCAGGCTCAACAACAAGCAGAAACCAATGCCAGTATTACCGCTATTCTGAGCCAATAGCTACGAACACCTACACATATGAAAGCATATGAAGGGTTTCAAAAGACTAAACCACCTAACCTTCTCGGACTAGAAGATCCGGTGGAAGTTGAAGATTGGATCAAGAAAATAGAAAAGTCATTTGAAATAGCTCGAACAGATGAGGAGGACAAAGTACCATTTGCTTCTTATATGTTGAGTGGTGACGCTAAAAGATGGTGGGATACTCAGAAAAGAATCCATGCTGAGAAGAAACACACCTGGCAAACCTTCCTTAAGGAGTTCCATGATCACTATATTCCACCCTCCTTAAAAAGGGAGAAAGTGAGAGAGTTTGAACAACTGGTACAAGGTAACATGTCTGTCAGGCAATATGATCGAGAGTTTACTCGACTTGCTATATTTATGTCATTGACAGTTATGGATGAAGAGACCCGGGCACGCATGTTTGAGGAAGGCTTAGCAGAAGAGGTGAGGGATCATGTTGTAACCTTCACATTGAAGACCTATGCTAAAATCCTAGAAAAAGCTATTGTGGTAGAGCTTAATAAAAACAGGAACAAGATAGCAAAAGAAGCTCTAAAGAGGAAGGCACTTCCAAACTCGCACGGGACTGGACAGACCAAGAAGCCATATGAGCTGGCAAGTAATAATACCTTGGCTCAAAACTCTTGGTGTAGGAGATGCAATGCGCCACACACTGATCAAGAATACAGATGGAATATTGGAGCTTGCTTTGGTTGCAGTAAGACGGGGCACAAGAAGAGTGACTGCCCAGATTTGCAAGCTATTATTCCTGCGGCAACCCCTATTTATACTCTGGCACCAGTAACTAAACCTCACAGTCAGACCTCTACAAATTGAACACTTGACCATATTTTTGCACTTACTCAAGATGAAGCAGAGAAGTCCGGAAATGTGGTTACACGTAAACTCCTTGTGGCTGTATATTCTCGATAGGCTTCAAAAGTAAGTCTATTTTATTTGGTTGAGTCTACAATATTGCTAAAAGGTAAAATCATCGCATGCAGTTTCCACTTTCTAGCTCTTGTTGATTGAGCTTAAGAACTCCTGTTTTTCAATTAACGAAACTGGTTAGGCAGAATAAATATAGAACATATCATATTGGCATCAGTATAGTTATTTAGGAACTTGCCTGTAACAAATGCTTTCTTATATTTTCGATGCGATGCTAAAGTTTGAAACTTTATGTAGTCTACTTTTAAGATTTGATATACATATTTTTTTATTTTATTTATGTACATGATGTTGAATTGGACAATGTTCCTGTTGATCTCGTGAGAATAATTCTATACTTCGCATTCTTTTATTCTATCTTCATTTACTAGTAGTAAGTCCAGAAATGTGATTACAGGTAAACTTCTGGTGGTTAAATACTTTGCAAGAACACTGTTCGATTCAGGTGCTTCGCATTCTTTTATTTTGTCTTCATTTGCTAGAAGGAGTAAGCTAATAGTTAAGGATAGTGAAGAAGAACTAGCTATAAGTATGCCTGTTGGGAGTATTATACTGGTGAACAAGTGTTGCAAAGAGTGTGAAGTAAAAATAGGCCAACATGTTCTTTCGACTGATCTAATGGTCATGGACATGGTGGAATTTGACGTGCTATTAAGAATGGATTGGTTAAGTTGACATTTTGCCAACATCAAATGTAGAGAGAAAGTAGTATTGTTTCAAATTCCAGGAGAAGAGGAATTTCAGTTTGTGAATGAAGTTAGAAAGGCACCCCCATGTGTTATTTCAGCAATGAAAGTAGTGAATTTAGTGAAGAACGGAGCTATAGGATATGTTGCCTCCGTACAGGACTTGCGTAAAGAAAGTAAGGTAGAGGATATTCCTATAGTACAAGAATTTTTAGATGTATTTCTCGAAGACATAGAAGGCGTGCCACCAGATCGGGAAGTAGAGTTTTGTATAGACTTGGTACCTGGAGCTCCACCAGTGTCAAAAGCACCTTATCGTATGTCTCTTGTCGAACTAAAAGAACTGAAAAAGCAATTGGAGGAGTTATTGGATAAGGGATTCATTAGACCTAGTGTGTCACCATGGGGTGCGCCAGTATTGTTTGTGAAAAAGAAAGACGGAACGATGAGGATGTGCATAGACTATCGTGAACTAAACAAGCTCACAATATGAAACAAGTACACGTTGCCTAGAATCGATGATCTGTTCGATCAGTTGAAAGGGGCTCAAGTTTTTTCCAAGATAGATTTACGTTCTGGTTATCATCAATTGAAAGTGAAACCTGAGGACGTACCAATCATGGCATTCTGGACTAGGTATGGGCACTATGAATTTCATGTTATGCCATTTGGTTTAACTAATGCCCCGTTGGTGTTTATGAATGCAATGAACAGGACATTCCATCAATACTTGGATAAGTTTGTAGTAGTATTCATTGATGATATTTTGGTGTACTCTAAAGGAAAGAAGGAACATGAGGAACACCTAAGAGTGATACTACAAACTTTACGAGATAAATAGTATTATGCGAAGTTTAAAAAATGTGAATTCTGGCTAGAAATGGTGGCATTTTTGGGTCATGTGATATCTAAGGAGGGAGTCTCCGTAGATCCGCAGAAGATAGAAGCAGTTGTGAATTGGGCTAGTCCAACCAATGTTTTGGAAATCAGAAGTTTCTTGGGTTTAGCTTGATATTATCGGAAATTTGTTGAAGGATTTTCCAAGATAGCTATACCATTGACCCAATTAACACAGAAAGGAAGCAAATTTGTATAGAATGATGAGTATGAGACTAGTTTTCAAGAGTTAAAAAGAAGGTTAGTCTCGGCATCAATTCTGACCTTACTTGACAAAGGAAAGGATTTTACAGTTTATAGTGATGCTTCTAAAAATGGATTAGGGTGTGTACTCATGCAAGGAGATAAGGTGATCTCGTATGCCTCCAGGCAGTTAAAACCATATGAGAAGAATTACCCGACTCACGATCTGGAGTTAGCTGTAGTGATTTTTGCACTAAAAATCTGGAGGCACTACCTGTACGGCATCAGATGTGAAATGTATACAGACTATAAAAGTTTGAAGTACATATTCACTCAGAAGGAATCGAATATGAGACAGAGGCGTTGGTTAGAACTGTTAAAAGATTATGACATAGGCATCCATTATCATCCTGGGAAGCCAAACGTAGATGCGGATGCCTTAAGTCGTAAAATTTCAGCTTCACCAACAACACTTATCACGGAGCAGCAGCCTCTGTTAGAAGAATTTGATAAATTAAGAATGGATTTAGTTGTTCAAAAGGAGGGTAAACTATTGGCCAATCTTATAGTTCAACCTACATTGATGAATCGCATTCGGGAGGCACAAAAAGAAGACTGGAAAGAGACTACTGCGTGGCAAAAGTACAAAAGCCCTCTGCTGAAAGTTAAGGAGTTGGTAGGAGAAAATGGTTTTTTTGATTTTAAAAAGCACACGGATGGGTGTTTGTACTTTCGGGATAGAATTTGTGTGCCTAATAAGACTGAGATTAAGGAAAAAATTATGTTAGTGGCTCATAGCACCAAATATTCAGCTTACCCGAGAAGTAATAAGATGTATTAAGATTTGAAACTAACTTTTTGGTGGAGAGGAATGAAGCATGAAGTTGCCAAATTTGTGGCAAGTTGCATGGTTTGCCAATTAGTGAAAGCCGAACACCAAAGGCCAAGAGGGGAACTCCAACCGCTCGAAATTCCAAAGTGGAAATGGCAACATATAACAATGGATTTTGTTACAGGATTGTCGAGATCATTAAGTGGAAAAGATGCAGTATGGGTCGTGGTTGATCAATTAACGAAAACAGCTCATTTCCTAGCTTATAAGGTGGGGATTACCTTGACACAAATGGCTAACCTTTATGTGAAGGAGATAGTCAGATTACATGGTGTGCCTATAAGTATTACCTTAGATAGGAACACTTACTTTATGTCTAGGTTTTGGAAGAGCCTACATGAAGCTTTGGGTACTCGATTACAGTTTAGCTCTATATTCCATCCCCAAACAGATGAACAATCTGAGAGAACTATTCAAATATTAGAAGATATGTTGCCAGCATGTGTTCTAGATTTTGGAGGCTCCTGGGAGGATTATTTAGCCATGGTGGAATTCGCATATAATAATAGTTTTCAGTCTACTATAGGAATGGCTCCTTACGAGTTGTTATATAGGAGAAAGTGTCAGTCTCCTGTAATTTGGGACGATGTGGGAGAGAAAAGTACTTGTGGTCCTGAATTGATTAGAGAAATGAAAGAAAAGGTGCCATTAATACGATAATGAATACAGACAGCCCAAAGTCGACAAAAGAACTACGCAGATGCCAAGAGGAGGAAGGAAGAATTTAAGGTTGGGGAACATGTTTTCCTAAAAGTGTCCCCCACAAATGGTATTAGAAGGTTTGGTATCAAAGGTAAACTAGGCCCACGATACATAGGACCTTTTGATATTATTGAACGGGTGGGACTGATGGCATATAGACTTGCCTTACCTCCAAAATTAGCAGGGGTACATCCTGTATTTTACGTGTCCATGCTTAAGAGATATGTGACTAGACCTGGACATGTTGTGCAAGAAATTCCTACTGAGGTGAGGTCGGATGTTACATATTGGGAAGTACCACTACGGATTGTGGACCATAAGCTACAAGAACTTCGTAGGAGGACTATCAAGTATGTTAAGGTTCAATGGAGTAATCATACTGAATGAGAAGCCACGTGGGAGCTAGAGATAGAGATGAGGCAGAAGTACCCTTTTCTGTTCGAGAACAAAGGTAAGTTTGGGGACCAAACTTCTTTTTAGGTGGGGAGGATGTAAAATCCATAAATTTCAGGAGCACAGAAAGTTTAGAATGGGAGTAAATAGTAATCTATTGATAACTGAATAGTAGAAACTTACACATATTTTATTCAACATTTCTTCCACGTTAATAGGAAGTATAGATTGATAGTGTCAGGTAATAGTCATTGTACAAGTTAGTTAAGTTTTCACCCACCTTTTTAGGATCCCACATTGTATACTTACAGGTTAGAAGTTAGTGTACTTACATGCTAGAAGTTAGTGTGCTAAGGAGAAGGGTTTAGACAATAATTTCCAAAGAAAAAGCTCTTCCGCTTTATCTCTCTCATGTTGCCCTCTAAAATAATTTATTCAGAGAAAAACGTTGATCATTCGGAAGAGGAGGTTAAACAACAAGAGGAAGGGATGGGGGAGGAGACTTTAAGAGACTAAAAAGATCTATTGGCTTAAGAAGCGGAATCAAGATTTCGGTAAGTTGTCCGTAATTCTAATTCAAGATGCTTTTAATTTGAATTGAATTTACGTTTGGGTCAAGTAATTAAAAAGATCTTATTTTCATGATTATACTACTTTGGTTGTTATTTACTGGTTCCATTGTGCGTTGCTTATGGTTTTGGGTTGTGTACTACTGCTAAGTCATGGATTATTTAATGAATTGATTCTAATGTCCTATGAGTTAATCGGTTGGTTCTGTTTAATAATTCTTGGTTCTACTGTAATGATTTCATTGTTAGTTATTTTTTGCGGTTATAAGAATTGAGTATGGTTTGATTGTGTCGATTTTATTATGCTTAGAGGAGTACTTGTGATTATATTGGTTCTGTTTTGCTCAGAGGAGATAGTATGATTGGAAGTTTGGCCGATTCTATCAGAAACATGTAGGTCCTATTGAGGTTATTAATAGGTCTGGACCCTGTAATGGTGGGGTTAATATGCCAGGACCCTACCATTGGGGGTGATATGATGGTCCCGATAATGGTGGGGGTTACGCGTCACGACCCTGTCATTGGGAGGCTAAATTATGGTGCAAGCAACTCAAAGGTTCTTTTATAACCACTTGGGAAGAACTGGCAAATGCTTTTCTGGACAAGTATTTCCCATACTCAAAGACAAGCAAGCTCGTCAAGGAGATAACCGATTTTGAACAATATGAAGGTGACTCTTTGAGTTAAACATGGGAAAGATTTAAGGAGTTACAAAGGAGTTGTCCTCACCATGGTTTATTGGAGGAATCATTGCTCAAAACTTTTTATTTTAGCCTTTTACCAACAACTATGGGAACAGTTGATTCTGCCTCTAACAGAAATTTTTTGAGAAAGGAAAGAGGTGAAGCCTACCATATTCTGGAAGAGTTGGCAGCAACCAAAAGGATAGTCGCAAATGAAAGAAGAAAGCAACCAATGAGAGAACTGAGAGAACTAACTGAGCGAAGCGAGAAGAGAGGAATGATTGAACTTGACGCTTCCTCATCATTTCAAGCTCAATTGGATGTAATGGCAAATCAGTTACGAGATTTGACTTTAAACAAAGTTGATGCTGTTGCTATCCAACAAAATTGTGAAGCTTGTGGAAACATTAGCCATAAAATTAGTCAATGTGCCATGATGAACCAACAAACTGAGCCAGTCAATTTTGTTAGTGGTCAAGGACAAGGAGGAAACCGAATGGGGAATAACCCATATTCTTCAACATATAACCCAGGATGGAGGAATCATCCTAACTTCTCATGGAAAGACAAAAGCAATGAAGACAGTATGGCAATTGTCCCTGATAAAGGATTACCATTACGTGCACCACAACAAGGACCACCACCTGGTTTTCAACTACGTGGGTTTTTAGGAGAAAGAATGGGGGTCTTAGAGGAAAGATTTGACAAAGTAGAGAAATTCATCCAACAAACTGGGGAATCATCCACTAACCAAAGCCAAATATTGAAGGCCTTGGCAAGCCAAGAAGCAAGGCAGAACAATTTGGAACAATTCCTTAGGGGGCAATCAACTGCCATGCGCAACATGGAAATACAACTTGGGGAAATTGCAAAAGCAAATGCCCAAAGAGCTTCAGGGTCACTCCCAAGCTCTACTGAAGAAAATCCTCGAGGTCATGTTAATGCTATTGCCTTAAGAAATGGGAAGGAATTAGCCTCTCAAACAGCTAAAGAGAAGGCTAAAGAAACTAACATTGAGATCCCTGACCAAGACAAGGTAGAAGAAGTACAGCATGAGGAAACTTCGCAAAAGGAAGTTACAGAGGAAGAAGAAGTTTACGTACCACCACCAACAATGATTCCCATTCTACCTTATCTTCAGAGGGTAAAGAGAAAGTCGAGAATGAATGAGAAATTTCTCTGTTTTATGGAGAAAATGAAGGATGTACAGATTAGTGTCTCTTTTCTTGAGATGCTAGATCAAGTTCCACACTATGCCAAATTTCTAAAGGAACTCGTGACGAAGAAGAGAAAGTGGGAAGATAAAGAGACAGTTGCCCTAATGGCAGATTGTAGCTCTCTAATCTTGAAAAATATTCCCACTAAGCTTCAAGATCCTGGGAGTTTCACTATTCCTAGTTTTATTGGTGACACTGAGTTTCCAAAGTGTTTATATGATTTAGGCGCAAGTATTAACTTGATGCCTTTATCAATATTTCGAAAACTAGGGCTATGTGAACTTAAGCCAACTTCTATGCTACTCCAGTTGGCAGACCAAACAATAAAAAAACTATTCGGTGTCGTTGAGGATATCTTGGTAAAGATTGACAAGTTCATCTTTCCAGTTGACTTTGTGGTTTTGGATTTTTCTGAGGACAAGAATTGATGAGGACAAGAATTGATGAGAAGGTTGAGTTTAACATGACAAGTGTGATGCGCCATCCTCTTGATGAGGGGATGTGCATGAAAATTGACGTTGTTGATGAATGTATCCTCAAATTCTGCAAAGAAAATATCTCTAGAATTGAGGAAAAAGGACAACACGAAGAAGAGGAGGAAATTGTGGAAGAAGTAAAGGAAGAAGTCGATAAGAAAAGTCTACTTGAGGAATTGGAAATTCATTTGAAATATCGAACTCCACCTTCAATTGTGAAAGCTCCATCCTTAGAGTTGAAAGAACTACCACCGCATCCAAGGTATGCATTCTTAATAGATGGAGGGAGGTTACCAATTATAATCTCGCACAAGCTCTCCAAGGATGAAGAGGACAAAGTGCTCGCAATTGTGAACAAACGGATTCAGGCAATTGCTTGGCAAATCTCAGACATCAAGGGGATAAGCCCTGAAATTGTGATGCACCATATTCACATGGAGGATGGAGCAAGGCCGAGGGTGGACCGACAAAGGAGACTTAATCCAAACATGAAGGAGGTTGTGAAGAAGGAGGTGATCAAGCTTCTAGAATCCAGAATTATTTATCCAATTTTGGATAGTGAGTGGGTTAGTCCAATCCATTTTGTCCCCAAGAAAGGGGGAATGGCAGTAGTAATCAATGATGAGGGGGAACGTATTCCAACATGTACTGTGATCGGTTGGAGGGTGTCTGTTGACTACAGAAAATTGAATGATGCCACACGAAAGGATCACTTCCCTTTGCCATTCATTGATCAAATGTTAGAAAGAATAGCAGGGTATTCCTACTATTGCTTTTTAGATGGGTACTCAGGGTACAACCAAATAGCGATATACCCAGAGATCAGGAGAAGACATCTTTCACCTGTCCCTTTGGTATTTTTCTTATTGTAGAATGCCTTTTGGATTAAGTTGTGCCCCAGCAACATTCCAACGTTGTATGGAGTCCATCTTTTGGGAGATGAACGAGAAGATTATGGAAATTTTTATGGATGACTTCTCTGTATTTGGAAATTCATTTGATCATTGTCTGGAAAATCTTGATAAGGTACTGGAAAGATGTGAGAAAAAGAATCTTGTGCTCAACTGGGAAAAGTGCCATTTTATGGTAGACGAAGGAATAATTCTTGGGCACAAGATTTCTAAAGTTGGAATGGAAGTGGACATAGCTAAGACGGACGTGATAGAGAAGATGATTGCACCAACCACAGTTAAAGGAATTAGAGCCTTTCTGGGTCATGCAGGCTTTTATAGAAGATTCATCAAGAACTTCTCTCTAATTGCCAAGCCTCTCACAAACTTGTTAGTGAAGGACATGTCCTTTAATTTTGACGAGCAATGTCAGAAGACATTTGATGCCTTAAAGAAAGCTTTAGTAACAGCTCTGGTTATTTCATCGCCAGATTGGAAACTTCCATTTGAGCTAAAGTGTGACGCAAGTGACCTAACTTTGGATTGTGTGCTTGGACAGAAGAAAGAGGGGAAGTTACATGTTATCTACTATTCTAGTAGAGTATTGGCAGGAGCACAACTCAATTATACAACCACAGAGAAAGAGTTATTTGCGGTCATCTACGCTTGTGACAAATTCAGAGCATACTTGCTTGGTTCAAAAGTTATAGTCTATACTGACCATGCTGCTTTGAAATATTTATTCTCAAAGCAAGATGCTAAACCTCGCTTGATGCGCTAGATTTTGTTACTTCAAGAATTTGACTTATCAATCAAGGATAAGAAGGGAGCTGAAAATATTGTCACATATCATCTCTCTCGGTTAGAGAAAAGCGACGGGATGGAGAAAAATGGTAAGATACAGGAAGAGTTTCCTGATGAAACTCTGATGACAATAAATAGAGTGGAAGCCCCCTGATATGCAGATTTTGCCAACTTTTTAGTTGGAGAAATTATTCCAGCAAGCCTAAGTTATCCTCAAAGAAAGAAATTCCTAAGGGATGTTAAATTGTTTGTTTGGGATGATCCATATCTCTTTAAGAGATGTAATGATGGGGTGCTTCGACGGTGCATTGCTGATTGGGAAATAGCTAATGTTTTAGAGCAATGTCACAACACTACTTACTCAGGTCATTATGGAGCAACAAGGACTGCAACAAGGGTATTTGAGTGCGGATTCTATTGGCCTTACATATTTAGAGATGCACGAACCTATGTGGAACAATGTGATCACTGCCAAAGAACGGGTAATATCTCAAAAAGGAATGAGATGCCATTATCTGGTATTTTAGAGGTTGAGCTCTTTGACGTGTGGAGGTTGGACTTTATGGGACCTTTTCCCACATCATATGGCAACAAATACATCTTGGTTGGAGTTGACTACGTTTCAAAGTGGGTAGAAGCTTTGGCATCGCCTGCAAATGACGCTAGAGTTGTTATCCTATTTCTTAAAAAACTCTTCTCGAGATTTAAAGTGCCATGAGCAATAATCAATGATGGTGGATCACATTTCTGCAATAAACCATTCGAAGTCCTGCTTAAAAGATATGGGGTAACTCATAAGGTGGCAACACCTTATCATCCCCAAACAAGCGGACAGGTGGAGCTTTCAAATCGAGAGCTCAAAAAGATTTTGGAAAAAATGGTTGGATCGGCTAGGAAAGATTGGTCAAATAAGCTCGATGATGCCTTATGGGCATATCGAATGGCATTCAAAACTCCAATAGGAATGTCGCCTTATAGGATAGTTTATGGCAAAGCATGCTATCTTCTTGTGGAACTTAAGCATCGTGCATTTTGGGCCATCAAGACCCTTAACTACGATTAAAAAAGGCGGGGGAACGAAGAATTCTCCAACTATATGAGTTGGAAGAAATTCGAGATCTTGCATTCAAAAGCTCAAGACTCTACAAGGAAAAGACAAAAAAGAGACATGATGTCCATATTATCAGAAAAGATTTTAAAGAGGGTCAACATGTTCTTCTTTTTAACTCTAGATTTAAACTCTTCCTTGGGAAGCTCAAATCTAAATGGAGCGGACCTTACATGATTATTAAGGTGTTCCCTTTTGGGGCACTTGATTTACAAAGTACCAAGGGGGAGGTTTTTAGAGTTAATGGCCAACGATGCAAAATCTACCTTGAGGGAGGCATCATTAACCAAATTGCAGAAGTGCAATTAGTTAATATGTTTTATAATGCACGAACATGAAAATAGTAAAGCTGACGACTTTAAATTAGCATGTTTAGGATTATTTTTATTTTAGTTATTTTTCACCTTTATTATTTTACTAATAGGGTTTATGTCATCTTTTACGTGCAGAAAAGAGAGAGGACGAATGTTGTGCTCAAAGTACATAAGTTTAGTATATTTCTTAGTCAAGAACAAACTTCCAAGAGACATTTGCATCATCATTCTTAGTACGGCAAAAGAGGATTGAGCGCCGTGACCTTTTTTATATGATACACTCCACACAATTCATGAATACCGTAAGACCAAAAGGTGACTCGAATAGGTTTAAAGCCAAAAGGGTTGCAAGGAGAGGAACTAGTACATCATGGTACACAAATTGTGAGTTGTGCATGTTGCAAAGGTCAGAGTTAGATCAGTAAATATAGTTGTCCTCTTTTACCTGCAGAGAGAAAAGAATAGGATGTTTTGTGTCAAGTACATAGGTTTAGTGAGAGTCTTAGTTTCTAGAAGAATTCTGATAGATGTTTGCCTGATCATTCTAAGAAGGGCAAAAGAAAACTTGAAAATTGAGCGAAGAGACGAGAAATTCTTGAGGCACTCACGAGGAACATCAAGGAGTGTGTACAAGAACAGAATGATAAAGTTTGGATTCTGCCACAAGTGTGGTAAATTGGAGCATGACGGTGTTTGTTGGAAACATAGCACTATATCGCAAACTGAGCGAACTATCCTTCTAAGACAAGACCCTGTTAGGCTTAAAGCCGAAAAGGCTGCGAGACCAGGTAGTTCATCTTGGTACGCGATTGAAGAGCTTTGTGAGCTACGGATATCAAAGTTGCATCTTTGATGTTGATTGCATTTGAGATAGTACTATACACCAACCGAGCGACGTGCTATTACGTCGTGACCCTACTAGGCTTAGTGCCAAAAAGGTTGCAATAACTGACAATCCATCAAAAGACAATGACCTATCAGAATGGGGCGTCTAGTTTTCAAGCATTCCAGGAACGCAGCGTACATAAAAGTCAAAAAAATTAAAAAAAGGGAGAAAAACAAAAAAAAATTAGTTTAGATGTACATTTGTGTGTTGTTATCACAATTTGTTAGTTTAAGCTTTAGTTAGTTAGTTGGCATGTAAATGACAAAAACTATTTTCACCAAAAATTCAGTGACTGGCGCACGCCAGAAACTCTGGCGCACGCCAATTATGCACGATAAGAAGACCTGGCGCACGCTAGAAAGAGGTGGCGTGCGCCAGAAATGGGAAAACAGAAACTCTAGCATATGCCAGGTGCTTCTGGCGTACGCCAGCTAGGTCAGAATGGGGGTATATATTCGGCAGTAGCCGATTTTTTGTCATAATTCACCATCCACAAGAATTCTCATATCAGAAACCTAGATTTACTCTTGCCCAAGCATCCCGGACACTTTGCCCACATTACCCACCACCAAAAACGCAATCCACGATGTCAAGAGCTGAAGGATCTAGCCAGGTTAGCATGAGGAATACTGGAAAGCGCATGCAAACAGCTATACCATCAGGGTCCAATTCTTTGTCGGATTCACCCAGAGACATCCGCCACCTCTACAAAGCTCCCTTCGCAATCTTCCACGATTGGGAAGGAGAGAGGTACCGAAAATTCTATAAACTTACTACCTTGTGTCATTTCGAGATTGATTAGGATGACATGACAATCTTAGGGGTAGCTGATGAGTTGACTGCGGCTATCGAGAAGTTAGGTTGGGGTTATTTCACTGAGAGAGGCATTTTTGCTAGACAGGAACTAGTGCTAGAATTCTATTGTACCTTGCAGATTGAGGCAAATAGGGGTTCATTCACTGCACAAGTTTTTGATACTGAGTTTATAATGGATGAAAGTGATTTCAATTTCCTGTTTGACCTTAAATCTGGTGGGGGAGCTTTAGATTTCAAACCTACTAGTCAGGCCCACCGAGCATGGTATGAGATTATGGGATTTGATAGATACGAGTAGGGGAGGGTGCCTAATGCGCTGATTAGAGAACCACATTTAGAAATCCTCCATCACTTTATGACTCTGACCTTCTGTGGTCAATGGGAAGAGTTTAAAGTGTTCTGATCTCAGCTATATGCTATGGACTACCTCCGCCACGACATTAGGTTTAACACATATGCCATGGTTGTTGACTACTTTGCACGTTCGATTAGCAATAGGGAACCTAGGCATCTGTACTTAGGTCATATCATTTCTCGCATTGCACATTACCATTTTCCTGAGAGATTTTCAGAGTACCAAGGGTCATATATGGAGCCAGTGTCTCTTGACATCAACAAACTCAACAATAGCAAGCTAATCAAGAGGACAATGACGAGAGATGGCGAGGAGAAAGTGTGGTACAAGCCATGGGAGGAGCGCCAGGCGGTCATATCTACCCTCACTAGATTGGGCCTTCCACTACCAACACAAGTGCCGAACGCTTAGGAGTAGGACCTGGAGGAGGAGCATCATGATGAGGCTGGACCCAGCCATCAGTCTCCACGCCCACAGGTAGATCTTCATGACCAGTTTTTTGCGATGTAGTTGCAGCTACAGGGCTACGGAGACCAGCTTTAGAGATATGGCATCCAGCTTCAGCATGCGATGTCATCAACTGCTAGCATTGAGGAGCACCAGAGATTTCAGATAGAGGAGTAGCACGTATTCTAAGCTGAGTAGTGAGCATTCATGGAGCAGCAGAGGGAGTAAGCACCGTGGATGCAACAATGGGCCGAGAACTTTGGCGCAGGATTCACGTTTTCATCACAATCTCCACCGCAGCCTCCAGCACGAGATTGACAGGGAGCTCCAACTTCCTTAGTCTTTTTATTTATTTTACTTTATTTATTTTTTTCTGTTTGCTCTTTTGTGTGTTAGATTTTTTGTTAAGTGTGTTTGTTTGCTTATCTTTGCTTTTGATTTCTTGCATGTTTGTGTTTTTATTTTTGTGTGATATTTGTGATTTTGTATGCGTGTATTAGACACCTTGAGGACATTGTGTCATTCAAGTATGGGGGAGGGTTCCTTCCAGGAATCTTTCTTGTTAGGATGTGTAGAGTGTCTAGGACGTGTAGGTTTAGACTTGGCATGAATTTATCAAAAATTTGACCCCCTCAAAATTTTTCAACTTATGTTAGAATTTTATCAAACTCTTAGTTAAGGATTTAATTTGAGCACAATGCCTAGGAATTAGTAGGAACCTCACATTCTGTTGTTTAGGCGAGTAGTTTTACTATATAGACTAGACTAGAGGGTTTTTGAGTGTACCTTGTGAGGATTTTAGCCGACGGATGAGACACCAGTCTCTATTTTTCATGAGGTGCATACTAGTGTTAGTTAATCGAGGCATCCTACTAGTACTTATCATGGTCTAGGTCTAGGTTGCGTGGAAGTTGTGAGAAGATGGGGCATTCTTTGATATTAGAGCCTAGAGCCTTAGAGCCAAAATCCTTTATTACCGTTTGCATAAAACCATTTGAGCTGAGCCTTTTTATTGATCTTAGATGAGGAAGCCAACTTTTAGCCTAATATCTATCATCATCCCTACCTTTGATCATCCGATTCGAGGACTTATAGTTTGCGCTTGTTGGGAATATTTGTATTATGAATAGTCGGTATCTGAAATCGATTTAGGGTATATCTTGGGATTTTTATAGTTTATGACCATGTTGAGAAGCTGAGTTTTGCCTAGACGCGTGCATAAGTTATAATGTGTTGAATGTAAGAAAAAGAAAAAGAAGTGAAAAAGAAAAGAAAAAAAAGAAAAGAAAAAGAAAAGAAAAGAGAAGTGAAAAAGAAAAGAAAAAGAATGTGAAGTTGAATAAGCATAAGTTCAGGCAAAACTTGAGCTTCTAGGTCTTAGTATATTGGGATATTGGGGAGTGTATGTTTATTATACTTGGTGAGGATGCTTTAGATTAGGCGAGAGACTGCATAGTTCATGTATTGAGTCCTCGGATTGGGTGGTTTAGCCACTTTCCATATATTTTTACCTCACCCTGACCTTCAACCTCATTACAACCCGATGAAAAAGCCCCCCCGATCATTGACAATCATTGCGACTTTTAGATAGTGCTGAGTAGGACGTAGGATGCTTTGAGATATTGACCTGTATGCGAGTGATAGGAAGTTGACCATACACATTATATGAGTGATACACTTTACTATCCTTGAGAGTTTAACCTTCTAGTGTCTTTTACGTAGAGTTAACACTTTCTTAAACAATAGAGTGTCGAGATGTTTACTAGTTCGTAGTGTTTTGTGTTTTGGAATTGATGAACTAACTAAGTTTATGATGAGATTTTAATATAAGTTGATGTTTTTGAGAGAAGTTAAGTTTTGATCGAGTCTTGCCAAGTCTTTACCTCATTTTGTGTTTGTGTGTGTTTTTGTGATTTTTGTTTTGTTGTTGTCCGCATTTGAGTCTTGCTTGCGGACAAGCAAAGATTCAAGTGTGGAGGTGTGATGAGTGCTTAAAACACTCATTACTTTTGTCCATTTTCTAGTTTGTTTTTAGTATTTAAGGTTATTTTATTTGAGTTTTAGTTATCCTTGTTGTAGTTTTGTTTATTTCATGTTTTTAGTTGTGTATTTTGTTTCTCATTGTGTTTTATGGTTTTAGGAGCTAATTCGAGGAAATGGATGACGACCAAGCTAGACAAGCGGATGCATGGACAAGAGAAAAGATGCGAAGGCAAGAAGAGCAAAGCTGAGGACCTGGTGCACGCCAGAGGAAGTTGGCGCACGCTAGAGAAGGACCAGACGCGAACAACCATGAGCAAGATTGACCAGAAGCGAACGACCGAGCACCTGAGAATCTGGCGCCCGCTAGGATGAGTTGGCACACGCCAGACCAGACAGTGACAGAGCTGCCACTAACCTCTTTGAGTAGAAAATATTGGAGGGCGCCATGCACTCAGGATTTTTGGCCTTTTTGTGACCATTGTAGACAACTTTGGATTAGAGGGTGGAGAGTAGTTAGGATATTAAGTTAGTTTATATTTTATTTGACTTTTGACTTTTGTTTTATGTTAATTAAGTGCATTAGTGTAGAAGAGACAAGATAGAGAAGGGAGAGGTTAGAGAGAGAGACACACAGAATTTTGACCATCCACTCTGTGAAGAACGTGAGGAAGAAAACTCACTTGAGATTTGTAAAGCTTTCTTCTCTTATACTCTTCCTTTTATCATTAATGTTAAGTATGTTCTTGTTTTTGATTATGTTGTTCATTGTTAATATGTGTGAGTAGTAAATTCTGTGAGTTTGGTGTCTTGAAGCCAAGATATAGTCACAGTTTAGAGGGTTAGAATTAATATGAACATGTCAAACTAACGAACCTAATGCCATGCTAAACTTGCTTGATCACCAAGGTTTAGAGTTAGTTTAAACTTGAAACCGAGAGGAGATGGTTTAAATGGAAATGTTAGTTAGATAAGTTGAGGGTTAGAGTTGATAATATTCTGCCTTATTGACTTATTGTTCTTTAAGTGATGTATATAGTTGGTTCTTTGCTGTGTTTAGTTGGTTTTTGGGGTCGAGAGAACATCTAACCATTCTAAGCATAGTAAAGAAGTAATTTAGACCATTCTAGCATGATAGTGTAGTTTGGTTGTTTTTGAAACACTTGGACCATGTTATGTACTTAGTAAACTCTCTAAATCTGTTGATTATATTGGTTTTAAATTCACCTTGCTCATTTAAGCTTATTAAGTTGTTAAAATCTGTTCTGAAAACCAAAACCTTCAAACTAGTTAAGTTCATAATCTGTAGATTAGTGATCCTACTTTAGAACGAGTTTTTAATCAACCAATCTTCATAATCTTTTCCTAGACAAGTTAGTAAACCAATTAGAAGTCTTAAACTTAGTCCTTGTGGGATGATATTCCCGTATTTACTCATTACTGCAACTCTACTGGAAATTCTGCTATCTTGGCGCACGCCAGGTATAGTTGGCGTACGCCAACTTGGGCCGTCCGAGGCTAAAATTTACATGCCAGGAGAGTTGGCATACTCCAACTCTTTGGAAACACAAAACTTGGCGCATGCCAAGAATTCTTGGCGCACGCCAGGTTGTCCAGGCAGACGACCTGTCGTCTAAGTTAGAAAATTACTTATAAGGATAAGAGCAGAAGCTTCTAGCATGGGACAATGCCCAAAACTACATCAAAATCATCCATCTCTAACATATGTAGGTCAACCACTATCTCGTGGCCATCCACTACTATTTCACATGATTTATGAACTAAATGCACATGAATGATATGACCTAAAGACGTATTAACATCTAACGGGACTCTCCATAACAAAAGTGGACTATCAAAGGACTCAGCAAATTAGGGTGACAAGAATGAGTTTGTCAACCCCAAATCAAATAAGACATCGAGCGTGTGACAAGCCTATAGGAAGTATACCTAAGACCACTTGTCAATGCATCTTTCTTGTCAATGCATACACTCAAGCAGGACTACCAATATTATGCTCCATTTGCTCCTCCCCTTTAGAACTAAGGTTCTCCTCTTGATGGCTTTGGCTAACAAGATTCCTATCTTGTTCTTGTAGTCAAACAGATTGGCTAGTAAGTTGTGCATATTCTCTTGTCATAGCCACATGACAATCCTTGATTTGATGTCCATACTTACCGCAATGAAAACAAGCTCCTGATTGTCTGTAGCAAGATCTTCCCGAATGATACTTTCCACACCTCAAACAATTCGTCGGACTACCAAATTGATCTCAACTACCTGATTGGCCTTGACCTCCTAAATGATTGTGAGGACCATTTCCTCTCCCAAATCCTATACCAAATGCTCCTCCACCTCTCGAGAAATTGGATTGAAAGTTTGACCTTTGTTGTTGGTGTCCAAAGTTCTAGTTCGGGCCATACTGCGGTGGCCTATCAAATCGTTGCACCTTAGCTTATCTCTGTGCTGTAAGCTATTCATTATCATGCATCTCTAATGTTCTCGCACAATCTACCACTTTCGAATAAGATTGGAATCTGCATGGATACATAACTTTAAACATTGTATCTTCCAATCCACGAATAAATCTCTTCACCTTCTTTTCCTCAGTAGGAATCAGATGCTTTCCATAGCGAGAAAGATAACCAAACTTCTATTCATATGTCGCTACTGTCATCTAGGTTGTCTTCATTAGTCTTTCAAACTCGAATGCACGAGCATCCTGTAGACTCTCAAGTAAGAAGTGGTCCAACAAAGAAGCATGAAACTTATCCCAAGCCCATCTAGTCGATTCCACAGTTTGGAGCCATACTCCCGCCTCTCTTGTCAACTTAAAGGTTGCTAGTTCCACCATTCTCCTACTATCACAATTTAAGATCTTCCACCTCTTTTCCATCTCATTAAGGAATAATTGGGGATCATCTCGCATACTAGAAAAATGTAGGTGGGTCTAGCCTCAGAAATTTGATCAATGTATCATATGTAGGTGCAATATCAACTTTCTTCTCTGCCTGACTTTGCTGAGTGGTGATAAACTTCTCTATCGCCATCATCACTCAATCCACAGTATCACTACTCTGCTTTCTACGCCCAGACGTACCACCAACTGAATGATCTGTCTCAGCTGGCATGGTAGTTATAGTAGTAATATGCTCAACTGTAACTATAGGCTCTACTGTAGCCTCAACTCTAGGTCTATCGGAGCTCTCACCATGCTCCGTCATCATAGCATCAATACCTCTATGCATCACAGGCATATCCTCCCTATTAGAACAAGTCACTAGCTAAGAGGCCAACGAAAATGGCTTATCCAACAAAAGACAAAGACACGACATATCCTATACTCCGTAGAGTACAAACAAAACACATTCAACAACAAACCAGACAAACACAATCAAGCTTAATCTCTGATACCAACTCTGTCACGACCCAAATTGAGGTCGGTGACTGGCGCTAGACTCCACGACGAATAACAACACATGTGCAATCTAGCAAGCCTCAAATCCCATACACAATCTCATCAAATCTCATAACAAACAAACATACGAAAGATACACCATATACAAAGATATTACACAAACCATTAACAAAAATGTGAACAATCCATCTCCAAGTGACAAATCCACAATCAGACATAAACAAGGATCTAACTATTACAGAGCGTCTATACAGAAGTACAAGGATGGTACAAATCTGGAGACCTCAAAAGCGTAGCCCTCGAATAAAAGAGACGGGCTTGAACAACAGACTCCAAAATCAAACTCAACTATGGCACCCCAGAGCCTGAGATAGATTTGTAAGGGGTAAGTGTCGGGAAACACTTAGTAAGAGGATATAATATAACATATTAGTTATGTTTGAGATATACGTGCCATAGAACTTAACCATGTTCAACATAACTGAACTCAAAATGCATGATGACCATATGCTTCATAAATTCTGAAAACACAAATATAAACATATGGAGCCACGAGCACATAAAGCGATAAATTCAAACATAAATATAGACACACACACATACACTAGAGCGATGAACAGGTTTTGAAATGCCCCTTCCTCTAACTACCAAGGGATATCCAAATGGCCAAACAAATCTCCGTCCACACAAACACAAATCTAGTGTACAAATATAAGCTAGCGATGGCTTATAATGTAAACTAGTGATATCCCCGATCTATGAGCTTATACACTAACATCCTCTATTAGTATGGGAAAACCTGTTCATTTCTCTCACAAAACACATATCAAATCAAACACATGACCCAATGGTCCAGAATCCATCTCACGTGGATATATCAAACATACAAAATCAGCCCCAAGCTAGTAATCTAGCCAGCTATTCACAAACCTCACATCCATAACAAACCGATCACATATTCTCAAACGAATTACATATGCACAATCTCATATCATAATCAACAACATATTCATGAGACGCACATTAATCAAGATCGAAAACATGCATATAACAAGCTCAACCAACATATGATGGTCTATCTGCTTACACAACGAAGATCCAACAATCATAATGATTTCCGAATCCAATGCCTTTCACTCAAGACATTCGCAATGATTCTCCTTCACTCGCACACCTTGCAAAAGTTTTGTTTATAATCCCACATAACAAAAAAAGGTTAATCTTTATTTTCCCAAACCAAATTGCTGCCAACAACTCAAAACAATGAACAACGGTGCAATCTCAACACATCGTCAAAACCTAATCAAACGTATCCAAATATCTCAATCTCTTTCCATACTTGCTTTCTAGACAAACATACCACACATATATAATCTGTTCAAAACCTATTCATGGCCATACTTTCACTCCACAATCTATTTTGTACATCCGAACACAAACCAAGCTCAAGAGAAGCTCAACCACTTCATCTTCAACAAACACCATATATAACTCAACTCAGACCATAACCACATCATAAAAACACTTTATATGACATCCTCTATATGTCCTTGATATCATAGAGTCTCACTCTTAATCTCAAATTCTCAAGGTTCAACATAACAAGCTTATTTCTTCAAATTGCTCAACTGTAGACTCAGACAACAAGTCCAACATTCAAAAAGGTGTAAAACATGTTTTCTTCAACCAAAACAGGCATATCATACATGTTCGGAAAGCTCCGGAAGTCCTCTATAATCTGACCAAATTTTATGGTCCAATTCAATGTCTAAGTCCACTTACCAAATTTTGTGGTCCAATTCAAAGTCTAAGTCCACTTAGCAAGCCTTTCTTCTTTCCCTCGCTCAACTAACCACCTTAGAAACCACTTGGATGTTCAAACTCGATTTTATGTTGATTCCTTGATCCAATTGATATGTGTAATATACTGTTAGAAAGCTCTTTCAATTCTCTACAACTTCTTTGACAATCACAAAACCTGAATCTCGGTGGAAGGTCACTTACCAAGTCCATATATTTTGACCTGTGTGCTTCTTTCTCTTTCCACTTTCTCAACCTTCTCTCTTTTTTCTCTAAATTTTTCGTTTTATGACCAAGTGTGGAGCTTTCCTTCTCTTCCAGGAAAGCTCTGGGATATGTATGAAGAGGTGGGTGAGGTCCAATTACAATAAAGTCACCTCTTCAACTTAATCTAACAAGAGGACAACATTCTGGGGTCCAATCAGCTTTGACCAGAAGCAAGCAGCTGGAATAAGGCGGTCTTCCTTTGGTTTTTGCCCAAATGGGTAATTGAAATTTTTGTTCCTTATGGTGTCTAGTTTCCAAATCAGTTGGAATTTCACAATTTGAAGCCCTATTGAAGAAGTTATGACCATTTAACCACTCAAAGGTCAAACAAGCCGAATCACCCTACAACTTCTCAAGCAACTACTTTCTCTTAGGCATGTAATGGTTGAACTAGGACTTCAATAAAACCAAATTCACACTCTTGAACACCTCAAATCACTCATCCAATATAAGCATTTCAATCCAACATATTTTGACTAACCTTTTTTTTAATGTTACACAAGGGTAGCTCTTTTAATTTTAAGGATGGAGCCTTCACAATTGATGGTGGAGTCCGATATTTCAAATGAAGTTTGAGCTCCTCAAGTAGACCTTTCTTGTCAACCTCCTCCCTTACTTCTTCCACAATATCCTCCTCTTCTTTCTCTTATTCTTTATCCTCAATTCTAGAGATATTTTCCTTGCAGAACTCAAGGACACACTCATCCACAACATCAATTTTCATGCACATCCCTTCATCAAGAGGATGGCACATAACACTTGTCATGTTAAACTCAACTTTCTCGTCTTCAATTGCGAGTACCAATTTACCATTATACACATCTACCAATGCATGTACTGTGTTGAGGAATGGTCTGCCGTAAATCAGTGGACAGTTCTTGTCCTTAGAGAAATCTAGAACTACAAAGTCAACTGGAAAGATGAACTTGTCAATCTTCACCAGGATATCCTCAACCACACCAAATGGCTTCTTAATAGTTTGGTCTACCAACTAGAGAAGCATTGAAGTTGGCTTAACTTCACACAAACCTAGTTTTTTAAATGTAGACAAAGGCATCAAGTTGATACTTGTGCCTAAATCACACAGACATTTTGGAAACACGGTTTCACCAATGGAACAGGGAATTGTAAAACTCTCTGGATCTTGTAGCTTCATCAGAAGATTCTTTGAGATTAGAGAGCTACAATCTGCCGTGAGGGCGATCGTCTCTCCATCTTTCCACTTCCTCTTCTTAGTGACGAGTTCCTTTAGAAACTTAGCGTAATGTGGAACTTGATCTAGCATCTCCAGGAAAAAGACACTTATTTGAATGTTCTTCATTGTCTCCATGAAACGGAGAAATTTCTCATCCATCCCCGACTTTCTTTTTACCCTTTGAGGATATTGTAGAACGAGGATCATTGGCGGTAGTGGTACGTACACTTCTTCTTCCTCCACAACTTCTTCTTGCAGGACCTTGTCTTTCAGAACTTCTTCACCCTTATCTTGGTTAGGGTTAACTACTTCACTTTTCTTAGCTTTCTTATTGACTGCTTGAGATGCTAATTCTTTGCCACTTCTCAAAGAGATTACATTAACTTGGCCTTGAGGATTTGCTTCGGTAGAACTTGGGAGAGTGCCATATGCTCTTTGGGCATTTGTCTTTGCAATTTCCCCAAGTTGTACTTCCATGTTGCGCATGGCAGTTGCTTGCACTTTTAGAAATTATTCTAAATTGTTTACCCTTACTTCTTGGGTCGTTAATGCCTTCAATATTTGGCTTTGGTTGTTGGATGATTCTCTAGTTTGTTGGATGAACTTCTCCACCTTGTCAAATCTCTCCTCTAGAGCTCCCACTCTTTCTCCCAAAAATCCACGTGGTTAAAAATCAGGTGATGGTCCTTGTTGTGGGACACATAAAGGCAATCCTTTATGAGGAATAATTGCCATACTATCATCATTGTTGCTTTCTTTCCATGAGAAGTTAGGGTGATTTCTCCATCCAAGATTGTATGTTGAGAAATATGGGTTGTTTACCATTCGGTTTCCACCTTGTTCTTGACCACTAACAAAATTGACCTGCTATGTATGTTGGTTCATCATGACACATTGACTAATCTCATGGCCAATGTTGCCACAGGCTTCGCAATTTTGTTGTACAATAATAGCATCAACTTTTTTAGGGTCAAATCACACAACTACTTTGCCATGAAAAGACGAAGAAACATCAAGTTCAATCATTCCTCTTCTTTCGCTTTGCTCAATTACCTCCCTTAACTCTCTGATTGGTTATTTTTTTCTCTCATTAGTGATTATCCTGTTTATTACTGCCAACTTTTCCAGAATATGGTAGGCTTCACCCTTTTCTTTTCTCAGGAAATTTCCATTAGAGGCTGAATCAACAAGACCCATTGTTGTTGGAAAAAGGCTGAAATAAAAAGTCTTAAGCAGAGACTCCTCAGACAAGCCATGGTGCAGCCATTTTTGTTGCTAATCCTTAAATTTCTCCTAAGTTTCACTTAAAGACTCTCCTTCATATTGTTTGAAGTTGGTGATCTCCTTAACGAGCTTGTTAGTCTTTGAGTATGGGAAATATTTGTCAAGAAAACCATTTGCCAATTGCTCCCATATGGTTATTGGAGTACCTTTGAGTTGCTTATACCAAAGTTTAGCCTTGTCCCTTAAAGTATATGGGAACATTATGATCTTTACAGCATCATCAGACACTCCAGGATACTTAAAGGTATCAACTAATTCTATGAAGTTTCCCAGATGTTTATTTGGGTCTTCATTAGGCAGTCTATAGAACTGACCCAAAGCTTGAAGCATATGAATCACGGCTGGCTTAATTTCAAAATGATTGGCTTCAACTGCTGGCCGTTGTATTCCGGTTAAAGCTCCTTTATATGTTGGTCTTCCATGGTCCATTAGAGAAGGTCGAGGGGCAGGAACTCCAGCCCCTTGACCCTCTTGCCTTTGGTCCATTCTTTCTTTCTCTCGTCTCTCCTTTCGCAATAACCTTTCTAACCGTGCTATGTCCACTTCAATTTCCAACGGAGAATATGGGTTAAGGGCATGCATCTAACTTGTCAAGCAAGATAAGTTACTTGGTTAAAAAGTAAATAAAAATATCCTAATCCAAGTTCGTAAATCAAATTGAGCGTCTATCTCTCAATCCCTAGCAACAGCGCTAATTGACAATTTGCTTTCTATTCTACCTTAATTCTGCTGAACACCGGATGATCAATCGTCCACTCGGTCTATCTAGCATATGCCAGACAAGGTTCGCATGTGCTAACCTTCAACCAACCAAAGCTCCAGCGTGCGTCAACTACACCTGGCATGAGAAAAAAGCTCTCAGACAAACTGACCTAGCGTGCACTAAGCTATCAGCAAAGTTGTAGCAAATTGCAACAATGAGTAAGTACGGAATTGTCATCCCACAAGGACTGAGTTTATAGGCATACTCTTTGGTTTACTTACTAGTCTAGGATCAGATTATGAAGTTTGGTTTGTTGAACACACAATCTAAAGTCTAAAAAAACTAAAGGTTTATCTAGTTAACTAACAAACAAGTTTAAACAACTTAGAACACTAAAATGAGTAAGATACCTTAAAAACCAACATAACCAAGTGATTCAGGGGGTAATTCGAGTATGTGATATGGTCCAAGTGTTTCTAAAACAACCAATCTACACTTTCGTTAGATAAGTCTAAATTGATCCTTAGCTAAGCTTAGAATTGCTAGATATGTGCTTTCGCCCCCACCAACCATCTAATCTAGCTAAGCACCAACTATTTTCTTAACTCAGTGAACAATAGGCAACCAAGGAAGATTTCTCTTCTAACAAAGTAACCCATCATCAAACTAACCTCTCCATCAAACCTATCTCCTTTCGGTCTCAAGATTTAACTAAGTACAAAGGCTTGGTGATCAAGCAAGTCAAAGCATGGCAATAAGCATGTTAATAAGAACATATTCCTAAATATTTTAACCTCTCTAAACTGTGGCTACATATAAGGTATCAAGGCACCAAACTCACAGAATACTACTCACACATGCTTGATATGGACATCAAAAGCATAAATCAGCCATTTTTGTTTCCCTTCCTCCTCACAAGCCTTAGGCCAACTTGCTTCATTTGTTTGTTCAACACTTAGCCACTTGCATTCTGTCAGTCTATCCCTAGCATATGCCAACTTTACTTGGCGTGCGCTGGGTCTTTAGTTTTGCTCGTTCTCCGTGTGTGCCTGGTCATCTACGTGCATAGTTGTTTGAGTTATGGGTCCTTGGCATATGCAATGTCCCTTCGCGTGCACCGTCTACCCGTGCTTTGCATAATTCGCCTTCGCAATTTCCCTCTTGTCCTTGCCTTCGCATGTCCCGCTGAATAGTCCTCTACTTCTCCTCAAATATGCTCCTAAAAACAAGCAAACTCAATGAAAAATAATAAACACTACAAAAACATACAATGAACGAAAACTAGCACTACGATAACTAAAATGCAAATAAATCAACCTAAAATACTAAGAACAACCTGCTAAAAGGACTCGAATAATGAGTATTTTTCACACTCATCAGCTGCCTATAAAAAGAGCCTTCTATCACCATTTCAAATCATTCCATCTCACATTCTTTTTGAGCTCTCTCGTCCTCCCATCTAGCTCAATCTGCTCCCAGACCCATCTAAGTACTTTAAAAAATATAAAAAATATGGTAGAAGTTCACTAATAGTTGGAACATATGAAAATAAAAAAAACAATAAAATAATATAAGATTAACAAGAATTTGTCAAAATATGTTCAACACATGATAAATAATAAATGTTTATACACACATCACGAATTGGATTGGGTGGGGACATGGACTTAGTCCCTATATGGGGACTAAAGTAATGAATTCATTAAGAAATGGTGAAACCACCTCATTTTTTTCTCTCTCTGATCTCTATAACTACTACCTAATTTGAATTAATTAATTCTCTCTATCATTAATTAATAATTTTCTTTTTCTCTCCAATCTCTTTATTACCCCGAAATTCTAGTTACCAACCGTCATTATTTATAATTAGTAAAATTAATTTTATACATATCTCTCTTTTGAACTTGCTAATTTATTGTTCGGACTTGCTATTTTTTTATTCGGACTTGCTAGTTTGTTATTCGGACTTGCTAAGTTTCTTGTTCAGACTTGCTAGTTTTTTTTCGGACTTGCTAGTTTGTTGTTTGGACTTACTGGTTTGTTGTTTGGACTTGCTAGTTTTTTGTTCAGACTTGCTGGTTTATTGTTTGGACTTGCTGGTTTGTTGTTTGGACTTGCTGGTTTGTTGTTCGGACTTGGTAGTTTGTATATATATTATAACTCGTTGTTGTTTGGACTTGCTAATTTGTTGTTAGGACTTGCTGATTTTTTGTTCACTTGCTGGTTTGTTGTTCGGACTTGCTAGTTTTTTTTCAGACTTGCTCGTTTGTTATTCGAACTTGCTAGTTTGTATATATATTTTTACCGGTTTGTTGTTGGAACTTGCTATTTTTTGTTTAGACTTGCTGGTTTATTGTTCGAACTTACTTGTTTGTATATACATTATTACTAAGTTTTTCCAGATTTGTTGGTTTGTGTATACATTATAGCATGTCATCTATACTAAACCAGTAATAAAAACTTAATTATGAAACCTCCAAAAAGAGAAGACCCATGTGCTAAAAATCCAATCTTTACATTCAAAAAGGAAGAAGAAACAATACAAGTTAGCATCCCAAGTCTTAATTTTACAAGCATCAATCGATCAGGCACAAAAAGCAATAAAAACCCAATTAAACAACCTCCCAAAAGAGAAGACCCATTAACTAAAAATCCAATCTTTACATATAAAAAAAGAAGAAACTTCTTCAACCCAAGATCTAACCCACCAACCTTGCGATAAGTGGTGCCATCTTCTTCAACGATCCAGCTAGCTTCGGAGCACAAAGCTTCAAGAACCTCATTATTGTCGGAATGCTTGAGGAGCCTGTACTTGCCTTGGGCTCTGAGGTTGGAGAATATCCTAGGCCGCTATAGCTCGCCTTTTCCTCTCCCTCCTCTTGTTGTTCTCCCTCTCCTTCCATGTCGGCAACTGCCCAGACGTTGTCCTGCCTGCCATCATTAACTGCAGGGAGCGACGCGTGATGTTTTTTGGGTAGAGTTTTTGAACGGTGAAGGGGTACAAGAGAGTCGGTGACGGATTTGAATTAGATTCCGTAGTGGAAGAAGCGGAAGGGATACCAAGGGTTTGAATTTTAAATTTTGGTTGTTAATTATTTATTTGATTATAAAAAAATTGTAGGTGTATTCAATTAACATGAATTAGGGGTTTAAATTTTAAATTTTCCTAAACAAAGGGATATTTAATGATGATCATGCTAAAAAAAAGTTATTAAATGTTGAGATTTTTAGGTTAAGGTAATAGTCGAAAATGCTCTAGAGTGGTTTTAGACTATTGGATTAGAATTTTTTTAAAAAACAATTCTAATCGAATGGTCTAGATTATGTAAATACCTCCTCTATAATCCCCATCCAATGCAAATTCTACATCTCACCCTCAAACAACAAAATGAGGAGACATCTCTTATGAAAAGAAATAGGACTTTAGGGTTGGCATATAATAGCCAGTTTAGACTTTAGCGTTGAGATTACTAACTGCCGATCGATTTCGTACTTGCATGATCTTACTTTTTATAGTAGAATAAGCAAATTAAACTCAAGTGCAAATTTCAGGAGATTATACTTTACTAAAAAAAATAGTGAGATTTCAATATAATATTAGAAAAATAAACCTTGTGAGTTATAAATTTGTTGAGAAAGTTAATCTTGTATAAATTTTAGTCTAATAATTTCAATAAATTGGGTGAATTACAATCGAGATTTTACTTACTCGGCAACTATTGATCAATGATCTTCAGCAAATGTTTCCAAAATCTTATTGACATTATCTAAAAGACTTGTAATTTAACGTACAAAGCTACACATTTTTTAAAAGATACATAGTTCAAGACTTGATGGTATTATAAATTTACCTTTCAAAAAATATCCTAGACATTAACTGTTCAACGAGTCAATTTCGTCGACGCAAATTTTCACAACCCTACTGAATTGAAAGTGGATATAGACCGACAGTTAGAGAAACATGACAAATAAAGTAGAAATGTTTTTTTATTGAAGGGAAAATAAAAATGATTCAAGAAAGACAAGGAGAAAGAGCCCCAACTATCCCGTACTCGCCTCCCTATATTTTCGAAATTTCTATACTAAGGACCCTCTTTACTCCGTGTCCTTGATTACTTTTCAAATAAATGTCATCTGACTGTTCTAGGTATGATCCCTCTTACCAACCAATCAACTCTGGATGGCGTATTTTTATCTTAACTGTGATATATAAATTTGAATTACTGGAAATTCAATATTATTAAATATTTGTTAAATAAATTTGTCACTTTAAAAAAATTTGAACACTTCAAACATGAAAAAGTTAGCGTATAAAAAAATATTATCCCTTTCTCTCTACTATCAGTTTTATACAATAATATCTCCTTATCTGCTCTCCCTCTGATAATTGTGGTTAATTGCTACATATCCCACGTAGAACTCAAGATCAGATTGTTACTAGAAGACCTCGATACTGAGTAATATATATAAGATCATCAAAGGAAGGACAACTAGTAGATCATAAAAAAGGGGAAGAAGTGAGGAAGGAGGAGGAGGATATGGGACAAAGCCAACGTCAAGAAAGGGCCATGGTCACCTGAAGAAGACGCCAAGCTCAAGTCCTACATAGACCTACACGGCACCGGTGGTAACTGGATTGCTTTGCCTCAAAAAATAGGTATGTACCTATATACACACACTCTGATGAAAAACTCTCTTTTCTCCGAATTTTTTTTATTCAAGTAATATGTTTGAATGATGGTAAAATTCTACCAACAAATACGTTTTACTTTTAGGTTCTTAAGAATTTAAATTAGAAAATCCTTATTGTATCGTGCTAAAAAGTCATTTCTATCTTCAAGCAACTTTTGATCTAGGCTTCCCTTTCAAATAGTTATATCCAAATCATTAATAGTATTATTTCCGGATTTGATCCAAATTTTGGAGGTGTAAACAATAATTACTTAAAATCAGGCAAGTTATACTGTTATATTGGCTAAATAATCCTTTTTCTATGTATTCTGATTTTTCTTATGATCATCTGGAACTAGGTTTAAAAAGATGTGGCAAGAGCTGCCGGCTTAGATGGCTAGACTACCTTCGTCCAAATCTTAAGCACGGAGGCTTCTCAGAGGAAGAAGATAACATCATTTGGGGCCTTTATATCAGCATTGGAAGCCGGTTCGTAAGCGTTAAATTTCAGGTTCAATTATTAAAAACAAGTTTCTAATCTTTTTAATTTACACTATATAGATGGTCAATAATAGAAAATCAGCTGCCGGGTAGAACGGATAAATATATAAAGAACTACTGGAACACGAAGCTCAAGAATAAGCTATTGGGGAAGCAGCGGAAGGATAAGCATCCGGGGAAGAAGGGATCTAGTACTAGTACAAGTACTATAAATTCCACGAGTATTCCAAGTTCTAATACTAACAACCTCCAAAACCCTTATTGGCCTGAGCTTCCTCCTGTACTAGCTCCCTATAATTCCAACCAAGACCAAACTCCTCATCCTCATCCTCCTGGACTCAACGACTACATCGCTATAAGGAAGCTTCTAATCAAACTTGGAGGAAAGTTCTCCGACGAACTAGTCCCTCAGGACCATCAGGTTTCAAGTCGGTTAAGTATAACTTCTTACTCTAGCCCTAGCCCCCAGTTCCATGACCAGCCCAATATCGGCAATGTTTCGTCTACTTCGGCTTCTATGGTGGGGTTCGAAAGTGAATAACACCAACATCAACGGAGAGGGCAATTACCATACCGTCTCATATGTTTCATAATGCATCCATTTCATGTTTATTGCATCCATTTCACGTTTGCTTCAGTTTCTAGAATTGTGCGTGCATCTCAGCCAAAATAAGGAATGTCGACAATCTTGGCAAGCTTGATCAAGTGTGGACGTGTGCATGGGAAGCATGGATAATAAGGACATTCTGGAAGCTTGCCTCTCTTTAATTTCGTTTTATAATAAGTGTATAATATTCTGACTTATTTCCCTTCATTGCTTTCATTGCTGGAAAGCTGAATAAGACAAAACAGAGAGCTAGAAAGGGAAAAGCTGAATGGACAAGCAAATGGCACGTCCCTCATGCTATTCTGATGTATTCCACTCTCCCTTATGTTGTTTTGATGTATTCCCATCTGCCTTATATCATGGCAGAATGTAAGAAAGAAGAATAAGCTTGAAGTATTTTCCAGAATTGAGACTAAGTGTCCAAATTCAAA